>DVPR01000007.1:0-25081 GCA_018239345.1 Oxynetra stangelandi
CCGCACTCATCAAGACACCCAAGTCCTTGACGGAGGTATGCCGCGCTAGGTTTACTGCACCTAATTTGTATGGATACCTGATTGGGTTTTGTTTACGAGTATATGATAAATATATTGTCAAAATATAGTTGCGCATTACTAATATTTGGCGTATAAAAAATTAATAACAGAAACTTAAATTGCAATATTTTTACCAATATTCATTGACTAATTTCAATTATAACAATTCAATTAAACTGTTTTTGTTAATGCAACTTACATTTAATATTACGTTTAAAATGATATTTAGATTATTTATGTTGAAGTTAACCAAATATTGTATGTAAATAAGGACAATTTACGTATCTGTAACAAGACCATGTGCGTAGTAATTTACGGCTGCTGTAAGCTGTAATTGGCGCATTGATATTTTGTCTCAATTAAGAATGTTCATTTCCTCAATAAACAAGGTGTCGATTGTTGTTAACTAACTCTGCTATAAATATTACTACTTAACTAACAAAGAGTTATGAACACATCCAGTCTTTTACATCCAGATCCATTGTTTTACATAGTAATTTGGCGTAAAGAATACGTCGGAGTAATCTTTTTAGCTATTGAAATGTTATTATGATGATATTTATATTGATTTATGTCATATTTTCAATTATTTCGCTACAATTTATAACTCAAATAGAACGTTCAGCACCTTAAATTAATCTCATCTTAACATTGCAGCAAAGTAGCATACTTGTAAGTATTAAAACGATACTGTATCTTGTTTATAGAACGGCTTCGTGGAGTGTCGGAGTGGTGATGAGGAGTGTGGGCTGATGGAGGACTGCGCGGTCGTGATGCCCCGAGACGGCTGCTGCGTGCGCTGCAAGGGTTGCTGGTACAACGGCACTGAGCACGTGTCGCACACCGAGTGGGGAGAGGACGGCAAGTTGTATCGCTGCGAAGCAGGAGTCATCACCGTATCGAGACCGGAATGCTACGCGCCATGCGATAATCCCAAACACCAGAGGCATACGCACTACAACATGCATTACAACTGTCCTGTCTGTGATGGTAATTTATTATTATTACTTAAAACTATCAAACCTTGCTGTTCGAATTGTTAGTCATTATCTTTAATATCCACTGCGAGTAATCCACACCGGATCAGCATACTGCGCTTTGAGTTTTCGCAACTTGCGAGAGATACGTGTGACCAGAAATGGTATATTATATTCAACGCGGGCTGCGACCACAAATACAATTGACGCGTTTAACATCGACTAAAAGACTATGGGTATATCGTCGTATATCGTCGAATTCATAAAACCTTGAACGGGTATGTATACTCTTTCTTCTACGCGGTGCTTGATATCAATTAAAATTTCTGTACAAGAAATGGCGACTTACATAGAGATCTCAGATTTAGGAATTACATCAAAGTTGCCAAAAATGCGTATCTTATTAAAATCATGAAAATATTTATTCAATCATTCATTCATTAACATACAAACATACTTTACAAAGAATATCGATTGAGTACCATATTCTTGGTGATGGCGTGAGACACATTTAAAATGCAACGATGAATTTTTCGTCAGATGGCAACACGCTTTGTGTGCTCACGTCGAGTATAAAACAAATATAAAACGTACGTGAAATCAATTTAAGCACCGCACGAAATTTATCGCCATGTCAAATATTCAGTGTCGTGTACATACATACGTAAACTTGACGAACGAGGAACTGCTACAAAAATATAACACAGACTAAAAACATTTCGACAAAAGCATTTAAAAGTGAAAAATCAATCCCTTACTTTGATTATTGAAACATAAATAACCAAGGCTCTACGTGTTTTTCATTAGCGCTATAGCAATGACCAATCAACAAAACTGCAATCATGAATAAAAACAAAGCTGGTAGACGGACGCGATAATTACTTCAAAGAATGCAATGGTGATTTCACGCTGCGTTTTCCCACCAAAAGTACTCTAGGTAATGTCCGACAATTACGACCGCTGCGCCGTGCTTATGTTGCCTTGTCTCAAAAAGCGCCCACCCAGACGCAACGCGGCAAAAAAATCCCATAATCTCTCTCACAAAACAAACCGAGTCGACATGCGAACTTAATAAAATCAAAAAGACCCGACAATTTACGTCCGCTTCCAAACTCTAACAAGTTGATTAATTCCAAATCAAATAATGGTTATTTTCGAAATGACGGCACGAAATTGCTTTTCAGAACTGCCGACGTGTTCCGAGTGTTCCGACTTGTGGTTTTATTGTTTCGATAATTATGTTTTAAAACGTATAATCTTATGTTACGTCAAATGTTTTAATTTAAATATATAAAGGCATGTCCAAGTTTTGGCTTGGAATTGGCCATGTGTTAATATGATATATATCCATAATAAATCAATATTTTTTGCATTTCAAGAATTAAAAAAAAACACCTAATTCGGCGTGACGTCAATCAATAACTGAAAAAAGATAAATTCTGGCGACTAATAAAACGGACTTATACGCTTTTAGGTCGAATGTACTGACTATAAGCATTTATGTCAAATAGAAAGAGCGGTCCTTGTATACGTCCGCGTTTCGCCCACACGCCGTCGCTGACAATAGCCTGGTCCCGAGAGATTGCGCAGTAGCGTGCCACCTTCAGACAATGGACCACTCCGCCATAATAACTCGCGCTAACAAATAAATCCATACCTACCTACTGCCGCTATGAATATTATTGGTCACCAAAGTGACTTATTGATGTGTTCATTCTGTTCTATATCAATAAAAACTCGAGGCGTTTAGTTACGATCGTGTGCACTCAGCTGTGTGTATGGAATGTATTGTATTAACAGCGCCTACGCTCTTTTTTTGTACGAATAGCGATGTATGTAAGTGGCGCTAAAGCACTCATTAACACAGCACAGAAAAACTACAAAAAACAGGTAGTTACTGTTGATGAATCGCGAACTTTATACGCGAAGTGTATACGCTGAACGATAGTGAAAATCGAAAATTAACTTTTTTACGTGTTTAGTAATCAATGGATCTCTGTTATTATGGAATTGTTTCATCGGACGGACCACCCAATCGATTCGAATACGAGAATCCTTATTCCGTGTACGCCGAGGACGATTTCTATCTCATAATGAAACAAGGGCTTATTATATTCACGGGGGTTCATTAAAATTATACATTTGTATCGGGCCGGCAGTCTCCCACGGCGTTGCGTCTCTATTACTGACTATAAATCAAAAAGTTAACAACCTACTTAAAAGGTTGAAACGGGTGGGTTTTTGTCTGGTGCACAAAGCGACCGACGTCTGCTTGGCTGCGGGATCGCCGAGGTGTGTTCTGTTTATTTGTTTTACGACCCCAACGGTGCATTAGGCTTTTTGTTCCTTTTATATCTCATTTCTTGACGATTACAGTGTTATCAGTATGGGAATGAATAATCTTTTTTTGAATTTGACCGATCACTCGTGACCGGCAACATTTCAACACAATAATAATGTTGACAGAATATTAAAATAAAAAATTATTTTTGAGATTTTTAGATTCGTGTATATGTATATTCGTGAATATGTATACATTTATGAACCATATTATAACGCACCTTCGAATCACATTATTGTGATTAATTTTGTAGTAGTGACCTTATTAGAACGGACAAAAACAGCGAACGCTATGAGAAAAAGATAAACCAATTAATACATCCAAATGACGTTGCAGAATTTATAATAATAGGACACTGTAGTCGGTTGTGGTATATTTATATCTCTGGTTTATGCTTCAGAAAAGTGTATTTTCCTTGTAAACGTTTTGTGTGTAAAATTAATAAAACAATAGGTACTAAATACGTGAGACGCGTGAGAAACAGGGCGCGGGGGAGTTTGAGGGGCCGAGAGAGGGTGGGTAGGAGGGGTGATCAAGAATAATAGATTGGAATTAGTGTTTCAAAAAATCTGTTGTATTAATTTTTTACTGTATAAATAACAAGAAGAATTAGGTATTATATGTATTTATTACTACGAATATATTATTAAAGAGCGCATTAAAAGGTTCTAACGTACATATGTATATATTTATGTATATAAAAGCTGGCTCATCTAAATTCTTTAGACGTAGTGAGTGCTATCGTTATTATTGGGCATGCCTGCGACGACGACCTGTGAAATTAAAATAATTAGCTTGTGATGTACGCATGTTGCGTACGATGAATATTTGATTCTAGTTCGCTAAATATTTATGTCTAGTACAGTATTTACAATTACACGAATAAAAAGTTGAAGGTAGAATTTCGAGGGTAAAACTCTAGCATCTAGAGGGAGGAAACATGGCTGTATTTGTTTCTGCCGCGAAACGGCAGCAATTGTATTGATGTATATTGAAAATTATATGCAAATGTTTAGCTGCAGACTGTGCATGCGTTTACTAGTCCTGCTTCAGTACTATGGTTAATTAGACACGGGGAAGTACAAAGAGGCCATTATAGCAGTAAAATGTATTTATTAACGTTCTTTTTGTCAAATACTTATTGATATTTGCATACATATGGTGTCATATATGTACGGAAGTTTATTCACATATATATTTAATTCCTTGAAGCAATTACAATGTACACATTTTGTTCAATAAATTTTATTGATATGAAATCTCAAACTGAGAAATTATTTATATTACGACTGTTAGGTAACTTAAATAATAAAAAAGTAAACTTTTATTAAATTTTACATAATTTTATATCATTTGTATTACCATAAAAAATCCTTTCATTTTTCATTGTAGTTACGTAATTTGGAGTTCGTTGATCCGCTCTTCTTTATTCTCTCAATAGCAAGATCGTGATTTATGCATGAGATACATATGTAATTATGAGAATAAATAAACTGTAATATGTCGATGTTCATGTATTACAACGCGAGTGCTGACCGAAGCGATGAATATTTAATGGTTTCTCTACAAATGGACAACGCACATTGTTTAGTAGTGTCAAGTTTTACGAGGCACTCTTAAATGTCTTCATTGTCACAATTATGCAAAGACGTGGCAGTCGCGTCGAGTGGCAATGCATCTATCTCAATACGCCCGTGACTATTCAATAACAACACAAGTAATACAAAGGAAAAGGCACTTAGGTGCATACGCATGTTCAGATTTATATTATATTTAAACCCACTTGTATGTATGTATGGTATACTTCAGAACAAGCTGCCATAAAAGCTTTTTGATTGCGAATCATGTATGCTTATAGCCGTTGCCCGTTCACATTGTGATTTCTGTACATGGAAGTGTGTACACTGGCTTGAGCATGTCTACAATTGCGCATAATTTTGTTGTTAGACACATAAAAAGCATAACGCCCGTTGTATTCGAAGTGTGTACAGGTGGTCGGATCGCAGCGGTGGGTCTCCGTGTCCGTGCGCTCGCGCCCCTCCTCGTATTCATTAGTCCCTGATTGATTCATCGTCCATTCGCACTAATTTATGGAGTTTGCGCTCCGCTCCGCTTTGTCGCAGTCGTATCGCCGCTCGAGACCTTATCCACTCACGTCAAACAATGGACCGCATTTTGTCTTGAAGCTTTTATTATGTTGATCTGTGGACATATATTGTATCGTTTGTACCGAAATGCACGCAGAACCGGCACCAAGATAATGCACCCGCACACAGTCGACAAAGTACGAGTATGTTGATACTTCGCATTCGCAAAATGACATTTATTTATTGAAAATATTTTACTCTGTCCGTTATGGTATTAATAATAATGTTATTACTAGAGTTTATAAAATCCATATTTGAATGCCTTTTTAGTCTAGGTCCTAGGTGGCTTTTGGTTTTGCACATATTTTTTACCTTACAAAGAGCTTCAATTTCTAGTAACCGTTGCTTTAGATCTTGTAATGTCTTATAATTAAGGAAGGAGAAAAAAACAATAAAAATAATGATTAAAAAAATCGTTGCAAAGCAATTTGTTTAGGATATTCTTTATAGCAAAACATAATTTAATAACAATAACTTGATCTCTAAAACAACTTTAACTTAATAAATGAATCTCGAAATCAAAATTAAGTTACCCACTTGTAAACTAGTCAGGGAATTTATAAGTTTAGTATTCTTGCTAGATATAAAATGACGATTTTACCCGTAATATCCCATCCAAACTCATACAAAATGACAAAACAACAATAAATAATATAAATATTGATCATCTTCACATGCGGCCATCTGATACCGAACTAGGTAGAGCCTATACAATAACCAGACTACCAGATAAACGGCATATACCATATACGTGCAAACATTTTCATAGATGCAGCTTTTAACGTGGTAATAACGTCAACATGTTTGTTTTTGCAGAGTGCGTGATAAACGGGCAGCGCGTCGGTGAAGGGCGTGACGTGCGGATACCCGAGGAGCCGTGCCTGTCGTGTCGGTGCGTGCACGGCGCGTTGTCGTGCGCGAAGCGCGCCTGCCCCGTGCTGCCGTGCGTCGCGAGCCAGCAGTACACGCCGGTCGGCGAGTGTTGCCCGCGCTGCTTGCACCCGATAGCGGATAAAATTTTACCAGGTAGGTGCCTGTTAAATGCCGTTTAAAAAACATTCTCGGGGTTTTTTTTCTTTTTCGATACACGCAGATGCTATTGTTTAATGACTTTGACAGCGATTGATGCAAAAATCTGGCAAGGCTATAAATGTCATTGCTAATACGATGAGTGATAAGAAGGTACTTTTTAGTTCAGACAAATAGTAGACTAGTAAGACTAGTAATAATTTGATTTGTATTTTTAATGTAATAATCCGGTGTAGTTTTGTGCTATTAGAATTTTAAACGATTTTATTTATCATCATCAATGTTATGATGAATTTTACTTAATTTCATCCGCAAAATACGAAGCAGTTGCTTTTTTAACTAGGTACTCGTATGTAAAAATTTTTGCGCTTTCGAAAATTTTAATATCGAAATAAAAATTAAATTTATTACATGTATGTATGTATCTCAATTGTGTTTAAATAGTGCATCAAGCTTACACGAATAGTTCCAACTCCGTTGTCCAGAATAATACGCAATCAATCATACAGAACATTAGATCATATTGCGATTAGCAATATAAATCGATTACATTGTCCAATCAATACAAATTGATCCATCTTTTGTTTATACGATATAAAAAAAATATCATAATAAAACTTTTCGTATTCAGTTTCAGGTAATTCTCTGCCGAAGCCATGTATAATTGGTAAAGACTATCACGCGCACCAAATTCCGTTTCAAGTCGATCCGTGTACTTATTGCACTTGTTTAAACGGAACTGCGGTCTGCACTCGTCACACGTGCCCGGTACTGACCTGCGGGGCGCGCGCCCTGCCGCCGGCTCCCGGCAAGTGTTGTCCCGAGTGTCCACAGATCGAGGAAGCCAAATCGGCGTGTGTTGTTGCCGGGAAAACGTATCAGGTATTATAAATACATTTTATATGTGAACGTTTAATTTATAAAAGTTACAAAAAGTGTTCACAAGGAATTTCGTATTCGGAATTTCGGCTTTAATCGTATTACTTTTGATTTTTTCCAGGATGGTGACATATGGCAGTTGGACGCGTGTAAATCCTGCGAATGCCACGGCGGTCAGCCGCGATGCGCAATGGAAAGATGCCCTCCGTTGTCGTGTCCACTTGACCAAACACTTCGCCTCTTACCCGGCCAGTGCTGCCCTAAATGTGTAGATATTGACGGAATCTGCACGGTCTTCGGAGATCCCCACTATAAGACGTTCGACGGAAAATTTTATAGCTTTCAAGGTTCTTGCAAATATCAACTAGTGTCCGATTGCAAAAACCATACATTCTCCATTAGGATATCAAATGACGCTAGGAACACTTCGCATTCTTCGTGGACACGAACTGCCACGCTTCGGATCGGATCTACGAAAATTAATATGGGAAAGAGAATGAGAATAAAGATTAATGGTCAGAGAATAACTTTACCTCACGTAATAAGTGACGTAGCTGAAATTAACCGAAGCAGCGGGTCTGTTATACTTAAGGCAAAAATCGGTGTGCAGATGGTGTGGGATGGCGACGGATTCTTAGAGGTGACAGTGTCGAGTACATATAAAGGCAAGTTGTGTGGTCTGTGTGGCAACTTTAATGCTAGATCGAGAGATGACATGAGAACCCGTGATGGAAGACTCTTGAATGACACGTGGAGGTTCGGGTCGTCGTGGCGAGTCGGCGGTCGTCGGGCGTGCACCAGACGTCAAGAACGTCCCGGCACAAACACCCGTTGCAGACAATCGAAGCTGAAGAAAGCTCGTAGAGTGTGCAGTGCATTTGATAGTCACGACGCATTCAACGGATGTAGGACGAAATTGAATCCGCAAAACTACAGGGACGCCTGTCTGCTAGACGCCTGCAGCTGTGCCGGTGCGCGCTGCCACTGTGCAGCTTACAGAGCCTATGCCCGTGAGTGTTCGAGACTTGGAGTAGCGCCGTACGATTGGGCTCGGGCGGCGTGGTGCGAAGGCCTTCCACCACCATGGCTTAAACCTGGCCGTAAGGGTTTTGGGCGTTCTTCCAAGTCCAAGAATAATAATTTCTTACCGATAAGTGCGATTCCCAAGCCAACCAACACGCGTTCGCGGCCTCCGCCACCTATACTACAATAGTGTTAGCGGCTATAATTCTACTAGTCAAACTGCCAGTGTGGCGAAATGAGGTAAATATTAAGGGCACATCGCGTAAAAATATTTACACTTTTCTATAATACACATAGTAAAAAAATATATTATATATTATTTCTATTATGTGTATTGTCAATAAATAAATATTGTTGTAAAATAAAATTAAATAGATGTTGCATTAACGATTGGAGTAAAATATTTAAAGTCATAACGATAAATAGTTTTTTATTCTCTGGCCATATTATAGAGATATGCCATATATATTAAAAGTTTTTTTAGTAATAATAGGTTTAATTTATTACCATTTAATTTTCAGAGTATTAAGGAGACGATTGGAAATGAGACGCACGGATTTGCCTCAAAGGCGCAACCACTACAAGGAACAAAGATCTATTTACTTAACAGTATTCATAAAACTATTTATAGTTAGACCTATACTGCATAATAATATATACATATGTATTCATAAAAAAATGTTAAACTCATTATTGCCTCGCGAATTCGCCTTCCGACATTATGAATTCAATGTAATAATTTCTCATATAATATGAACGTTATGTTAATGCGTTATGCACGGTTTATATGTTATACGGGATATGCTAAACGTATCTTGACTACTCCAGTTAACTCGCGCACTACTCCGAATGCTTCCCAAGTTAATGTAACGAATAATTTCATGTACCTATGTATGCTACGTTGTTTTGTTATGCACATCAATCTGACCTATAAAGTGGACGCTGAATTAGGGCGAAACAACTGTATTATGACAACTTTACCAAACTATAATTTTTCTAGCTGCTCGTAAGTATATGAAACATTCATTATTTTAAGTACGTCTTTTATACATTTACTTGTTCTATCACTAAGCCGCTTGCTGGTTGCAATTAGGTAACTAAGTGATATCTAAATCATGTTGTTCTCCTATATATTGTGTGTAAGTATATAAATTTAACAATTATTTGCATTGTGACTCTAAACGTTTGAACAAAATGTGATAATAATTAGCTTTGAATATAACTTCTGGCTGGAAGAGGACGTTTGGAAAAACATAGTTCAAATGGCGATCTCATCCGTAGGTGTATGTTTACGAAGTCTTAGATAAATTTAGCATCCGAAGCCAAGAAGCTAACACGATTGTGAGAATTGTGTGTCCTTGAATAGGGAGTTGTGGGGAAAATGGTTTCTTCGTTAACTATAAAACGCACTCCGGGCAAGAATGTGACGCCGTATTAATACGAATGTTCACAACTGTATATATACATTGACCTTACAGATTATATCAGTTACTCCGTAGTTAGTATAATCATTTTATATCTAGACTCATATTAATGTTTAGTTGTTAAATGCGTTACCAATGAATTTTACTATTGATTTTTAAATTAATGATAAAATAATGATTAAAACGTGAGTGTGATAACTCGCAGCTAATTATTTATTGCATTTGAACGTCTCGGAGTATGTCAGTGAGCAACTTTATAAACGTTTACGTGCCACCAAAATTCCACAATGATGACATTGTGATAATTACTGGAAAATATATGTACTCGTATGTATGTAATTCACTTATGTATGTATTGCTGCGTCAGTAAAAAATATGCTCTCAAAAGCAAGATAGTATACGAACTGGAGTTATTAATGTGAGGTATTTAGTAGCGAGATGCTACTTTGCTGACACAGAAACCAAACAGAAAATGAAGATTCCATTTGTGCTTATATCTATACGGGAAGTACATTTGATATTCTAAATATGCGTTTCGAAATGTATCTCATTTTTAAGCAAACTATAAACTTGCTAGTATCTAGAGCTTTGAATGTTTATTGTGAATTGGGAAAATAATATCCCGTGAATAGACTTGTTAACAATGTAGGTAATTGTTGGTCTCTTATTACGATGATTATGTATTGTCGCCCATTCCAAGCTACACACTCGATTTTTTTTTACTTTTATATCATTGACATGTTTCAAATCGCATTCATTTATAGTATGTTAATTGACTCCGTTATAGAAATAATATTGAGCACGATTGTTGGACAGATGACAGTAAATACCGTCAAGTGATAATTTTATTTTTGACTGCGTTTTGTTTTTGCAAAACCATTATATTTTTATACACTTGTTTTTGTAATCTATCCTACTTCTCAAGTTCACGACAATATGAAGGCATACCGTTAGTTTTCATTCCAATTATAATTTTTAATTATGTTTATATTTAAGTTGGGTCTACGTTTTAGGTAGGCTTTTAAGTTATTTGAGAGATTAATTTTTATGTAATTAAATAATTGTAAATACAAATTAATCGTCGCCATATTACTTGTATAAATGTTATAACTGTAAAGTTGTTTAATTTAGTATTTTGTATCTTATAAACAGATGTGATCAATAACGCAAACGAACTTTTTCTTTCCAAACGATTTCAACGCTAAATTAGTAATAACTGCATGCATCTTTATTTATTGCATTCGTATTATATCTAATATAAAACTATTTGGTATCGGAATAATTTTATCCCGTCAACAATAGCATGTGTACTTACGGGTAATAAAACACAGAATGACGTTAGTATTTTAGCTATTTTCATGTCGTGTTCTTGTAAATGTATGAAAATATTTTCGAGCATCTAGCCCTTTCAGACTTATTGTTATTAAGTACCTATATGATTATGGTTATGTACGTAAAATCTATAGAAGCAATTGAAACTATTGAACGATCAAAGAATTACTTAGTAATAAATAAGTAATAATCATAGGTGTTTTTATTTCACACATCTCACGTGCGCCACTACGAATACGTATTTAATAAAATCTAATCTAAACCGTAGAATACGATTTTAAATAGACCTATTACTTGTTACTGGCCAGCGGCCAAAATTTCTCTATTTTATGTCATCAAAATTATCTAGGACAATTTGGCGTCCAGATTTAAAACAGAGATTCCATTATTTATATCTCGCACACTTCTTCAGTGAAATTTCAGATTATTGCGCTGTTCGAGAAAACAATTATCTTGCGGCCAGGGATCGCAGGGGTAGATTACAACAAGGGTATAAGAATAGTTAAAGTTTATTTTTTCTATTTAAAGATGAATTAAAGTATAATAAAAGATTTATTAATAAGTAAATATAAACAATACTCAGCCACACACATCAATTAAACATGAACAAAATATTATTTTGTACAATACATACATAATACTAGTTTACTGAATTTTTGTATTTTTTGGTTATCTCGTCCAATAAATCATAGACTCGAAAGGTTGAAGTACCGAAATGTAGTAGAGGTTCGCTTAAATTAAACGTAAATAAAAAAAAGCATTTTATATAGACGATTATTCTCCTGTCATCATCTCCATGAACTCTGAAACAAAATATTATTCGTTAGTGTATGTTTTAAAGCATTACCTGTTGACGAAACGCGGAGAGAATTAAAATGGCGATCATGAATCCGAGGAGTATTCTGTTGGACGTAATACCTACTGATCTATTTTAAAGCATACAAAATTAAGGTGCATTGAGATATTAATACTAAATAGGTTAGAAGAGGGAGGGAGATAGATAAGCTTTCTATCTTTTACAATTCTGATCTCCATAAACTCCATAGACTCTTTACACGGGGAGATGAACTAAGATAAATGTACAATTTTCGTCAGTGGGATTTGCAACACTCTTACGCAACACAGCCTGCGTACAGGGTTCACATTAAGGTGAAACCAGTACAGCATTCACCGTAGCTGAAATACATATGCCAAGTAGAACATACCATCGAAGTCTACTGTGCCACTGCCATCAGTATCGATCTCCTGGATAAGGCCGTCCAGTTCATCCTCTGTCAGTTGCTCGTCCAATTCACGGAGGATTTCGCGCAAGCTTGACGTGGGAATGTAACCGTTGCCTGGAAAAATATGCAGTGGTTTTAATATACCAATGATGATTGTAGCATGAATAACTTTTATAGTCATATTTTGTACTTAAATAAAATAGTACTAATATTACTATTTTATTTAAGTATAAAATATGCTGTTCGAAGGAACCTACATACATTTTGGTGATGTAATTAAAATAATGCCATCAAACTCACCTTCCTTGTCATATAACCTAAATGCTTCTCTCAACTCCTTCTGCATGGCTTCGGCATCTTCCTCAACGATGAATTTGGCAGCGAGGGTCACGAATTCGCCGAACTCAAGACGGCCGGATTCTAAAATGTAGACAATTTACTGTTTAAGCGGAACAATGTTGTTCATCCTACGCATAGTCAGCTAATACTATGTTTATCGAGAGATGTTTCAGTCGAACTAATGTAACTCAACACCCGGCACTGCCCACGAGTATTAGGCCGTGTAAAACTCTATCGGAATTAGAATTTCCTGTATTACTCACTGTCAGCGTCCACTTCCTCGATGAGCTCTTCGAGGATTTTCTTATTGAACGGCTGCCCCATCATTCTCAAGATGTCAGCGACGAAGTCACATGGGATACTGCCCGAGCGGTTGTGGTCGAAGCCATCGAATGCCTTGCGGAGAACTGTAACAAAAACCCACCTACTTTAGCCAATCTAGTTCATCGGAATTACGTAACACTCGTAGGACCTGGAGTCGCGAACCGCAACGATTAGTACCTTCAATGTTTAGCGTACTCATGACGCTCTAACGGGCTTACACGATTTTCCTTATAAAGGACTTTATCTGAGGACGACGCGGTAAAGGATGCAATTCGGTGTTGCGCTGGCAATAAAAACACTTGCACTGATCGTCGGGCGAGCTGTGGTGAGATTAGGACAGTAGTTCAATGCACCGAGATGCAGTGCGAATAAGTTGTGCAATGCATCTATTTTGGTGCAACGTCGCTGTGCTTCGCCGGCACTGTGCGGAGCGTGGCGCAACACGCGTAAATGAATCTACTATTCAATAAAAAACTTCTGGTATATACGTACTTATTTACTTTTCACTATCAAACTTATTGTTATATGTTCTATTGTTAGTAATTATAAAAATATCTTAGATACCAAATTAATAATGGCATAAATCATGCCAATTAGTGTAAAAGTTAATCACAATGTACCTATTGCGTAGCTCAGGACGTATAGAAAGAGGCCCGTATTGTACTATAAATGTAGTATCGGGGATATACGTATAAGTACCAATATTCAGTCGGCATTAAAGACCGCTGGTATGGATTTCGACAACAAATAAGATTAGCGAAATGTGTGGTCTGAATCAATTGAGAATATTCCTGTGATTTAATGAAATTTACCCACAAAATACGTCAATGTACAACAAGTACGGGAACGGGAAATTTGGGCGTTTATATTTTCTAATCAGTAAACCAACACTGATTTGAAACTCCAATCAAAAAATCTTAAAGAACTTTGTTTACATTGTCGCCTTAACGATATCAAGTAAATTAAAAGTGAATTTGAAATACGATTTATTATAATCTATCGTATGAAGACTACATGACACCTTATTATACACGTTGGCGAATGACGGCTGTAATAAAAATTCGTTATTTGCCCGGTTATAAATTATATTACTGAAAGTGCGTCATTATTGTATAAATATAAAATTTTATATAATTTTATACGAGTCTTGCCAAAATAAACTTCTTGGAAGTTTTTAATAGCTACATACATATCTATAGTTCGCAACGTTGCTCAATCGACCCTTAGTATAAACTTAAAAAGAGAATTATTGGCTAATACTGATAGATTACACAGTTCACGATCTATTGGATCCTGGAGAAAGATAACCAGCTAAGCAGCTTTACGCACAGCGGCTGTTCTACTTTGTGTTCATTGATACAACACATTTAATATCAAGAAACATTAGGCATGATCTAATTTAGCAGTTAGGGACTGACCATAGGCGGAACATAAATGCTATCCGAATTTGGCTATTGGGCATTTACTGGCTCATAATAAAGTACCGGGTTCGTGGGAATTTTATATACAATTTGACAATGACTTTAATTGTTAGAACACAAAAGGAGATGACAGAATAGAGCCTGAAATTATATACCTCGGATGTAATATAATAATTACGATATACGAGTATAAGGATAACCTCTTCGATGAGATACACCTTATGAATATTCTTACAGCGTGCAGTCCAATAATAAATAGACTATTCTGGATACATATTGATGGATAAGATGTTTTGTTATATCCATTTATGTGCTTTATTTAAATAGGAAGAGATTCAGTCTTATCGATTGGTCACTGAAACCAACATCAATGTATTGTAACTAAACCCCGCGGCCAATTCAAATTTATACCCGCAATCCTACACTTTATAAGAACCGAAGTAATTAACCAGTGCGCAACTGTCACTGACCTCTGCTGAGTATTTGGGCTCTGCAAGCGCAGAGGTCGTCAGTGGTTTTCGGAGTCATTTCAGAATCTACTATAAAAACAACGGATGATTATTTTATACTCAATATGTGTTTGTTTAGCTCGCAGTACGCAATCAGTGTGTTATTGAATGCTCGCGAATAATAACGATTTCTGGAGAATACGTCAGGCGCATACCATCTCGAGGAATCAGTATCTTTGCGTATAACCTGGTGCGTTAAAAACAACTTTGCACTATCATATCAATAATCTACCTACAGAAAAACAGGTCATACAATTACATAAGTAAAGAAAGAATTCACATGTGAATTCTTTTAATCTTTTTTATGTGTCTCAGATCTTATGATAAAGCAAGTCGTAGGCTCAGCGTAGTGCAGCTGTCTAGCTACATATATTAGCTATATTTTGGCAGCGTAATACTAGAAAAACACAATTTTTATTTTCACCAGCCGGGTGTTGTTAATTTTAATCATCAAGTTGTCTTGGCAGTTGTCTCAAAGAGCCGTGCGTTTTATTGCTTTTCTCTTATATCTGAGCCGTTTATTAATTATCTTCCCACCATCGCGTAATGGGACGTTTTCGAAACCCAGACGATATATATGTTCGTCAATGTTATTGTATAATATCCCTGTTGAAATTAATTAATTACGATATATTTTAACATTCACTATGTAAACCTTTATCCTTATGTTCCTTTAGCATTGACTCAGTGTAAACATGGACGTTTTTTAGCAGTTTGAAAGAGTTGCAATAATAAAAGCATTTTAATTATTTAAATGTAGATATTTATAATTTATAATTTCTCCACTGTATATAATATTTTGATGTATATTATAAATTTACCATGACACACGAAGTTGGTTAGGGTGACATACTAAAACCAACAATAGACTCAATCCGAAAGGAAGCCTGTCTTTAACAGCAGAAAGATATAAGAGTTGATGATGCTGAACATTTATTTAATAAATTGACGATATATATGTATGTACGGTTCCAGCTCCCTGATTTTCATACGACGTGTAATCTTAAGTAAAAAAGGTTAAATTTACATTAAAATTGAATAATATACGGGTTAAATTAAACCAAGAGAATCATTTTAGGTGGTAAGATATCCTTGAAAATTCAAAGATGTATTTTTTAATAACTCTTAATCCCATTTTTTTGCCACAGGTATGTCAACAAAGCATCTTCAACTAAGTATGCATATACAAATTTATTTTAAAATACTATATTATGATAGGATAGATGTAGTGATAGCCTGGTTATTTCGAATTACACTGTGACGGTCCTGGATTCAAATTGTGGCTTGCGCGCCGGTGAAGATAAAGAAAGAGGTCTTGTTTATATAATTATGCTCATGTTTTAACTATTAAATATAAATAACTGCTGTAACGGTAATGGAGAACATCGCGAGGAAACCTGACGCATATTAAGAGTTCTTAATAATAATCTCTGAGAAATATCAAGTCTGCCAACCAGAACCTGGCCAGCACGCCAGACTATGATCTTAACTCTACTTATTCCGAGAGGACAACACTGTCTCCAATAGTGGAACGACAAAACGGCTAAACACCATACGATTTTGAGAAAAGTATGTGGTAAATCTTTTTTACTAGTAATCAATGTTTTTCTGCTACATTGAGATTAGTCAAAATATAATTAACCACGATATTTTAAAAAATACGATGGTTTGGTGTGGGTCTGATAGATCTCTATAGAAAAATGACGTATGTGCATAACATTACGATACAGTGGATTTTGTGTAAATATGTTATGTTATATAAAGTAATATTAAAAATGAACCCCCGCAAATTTCATCCAATACTGTTTCAATAGCTGTTCCACGATGTGTACCTCATGTATAAGTAAAAACATTTTTTAAACAAATGTATAAGAATAAATAAATAACCGTCACGCCAGGTCTTCAGCGGGGTAGGCAGAGAGCACCGAGTGCCAATCATCTCTGTCCTTACATACCTACCGTGCTTCGTCTACTTTCATCAGTTTCTTCATGCATACACGCCGGTTTTAGAGGCTCTTGACTCCCCCATCAGCCAATTTTTTTTTTAAACACTACTTTGATAATGTAGTTTTTAGGCACAGTAACTTTAAATAAGCGATGACACATACCAACATGTTAGGTACATACTACTGATGACTAATACTTAAAAAATATTCTTTTATACTCCGTTCTTACATATTATTTTGATCTCACGTACGCAAGTAAAAAAATAAATAAAACATATACAAATTTTTTAAACGCTTCTTTGCCAATTGGTGCTGCCGCTATCGGGTTTATTTACATTTTGTAACCGTTTGCGTTTACGCAAATAGAATCATGTTATTTCGAGGGGTTTGTATAGAACAGCATGAAGACTGTTATTCATCGCCGGTTCGTGTCTGTAATTCTCGAAAATGTGTAAAGATTTTGGTTAAACAATGACGATAGCATGCTCTATCTTATTTCCACGGCGCATTGGCAACAGTCCAAGCGTGTTGCCACGCCACGCCGCCCGCCCAAACAACCGACCTCATGTTATGCTTCTGTTCACTAACAAAACAATTTTAATGGGTGTACTTTTTACCGTTATTCTACATTGAATGTTATTTGGCGTGAGCTTTAAATTACGCATGACATAATGCGCATTCCGGTATAAACATTCGAGGAATGTTTAAATAACTGTCATCAATGAAATGAATAATAAATGTGTGCAAAGAAAAAAATCGAATGAAAAATCCGAAGTTCATTTTCTAACAATGTAAGAAATTTGAAAACTATGCAAGTAGATATATGTACGTCAATTTAAATTTCGAATACATCAAAATTTTCGCATCGGAATTAATTTATAATAAACTTAGTCATATTTTAATACGCCGCAGTAAATTTACTTTCACAAACTCACAGCTTAGCTGTAATTAAATCCTACAGAGGGACAGATGTATTTTTTTAAAGGAACAGTGTTTTTCTGTCGACACTGTCATTATGCGTTTGACAGCTGTTGGTATCGTCGTTTCCGCGGGCTCGACTGCTCTGGCTCGTTTAGTCGTTAGTATTGCGTATGTTTTCTTTTCAGTATGTTCACAGAATATTAAAATCAATGTCTTATTTAACACTAGCTTTTGCGATATTTACACTATTACAAATGATTTACAATATAAAAAAATATCTTCATATATTTTAGTAATAGTAGCAAATGAGTATTTTATTATAATTAATTTGTAACAATATTGGACTATTAAAATTTGTCAGTAAGTGCAGTCGGAAATGGAAGGAGATTTTTACACTAATTATGACAAGTGTCCTATATTTACTATATGTCCTAATGACATAGATAAAAAAAAATAAAAAAAAATAACCGTCACGCCAGGTCCCTAGCGGGGTAGGCAGAGAACACGGAGTGCCAAACATCTCTGTCCGTGCAAACCTGACATGCTTCGTCTACATTCATCAGTCTCTTCATATTCTTAATATTATCTTCATGACATAGATAATATTAAGAAATAAATTAGAAATAGGTACACGTCATGTTTTGATGACGTCATATCGTGTACACATCCACACATACGTGTATGTTTCAAGTTGCAAGTTTTCAGGAGTCACGCCCTGCGTACCTCGCTTCAAAATGTATTTTGGGATGGCTAATTAAACCCACACGCGATTTTGGAAGAACGAATTTATTATATGGCGCCCGCGTCTGTTAAATTTATGAAGTCAGCCTCTATTGTGCTATTGGCTGGCTGCCAGATACTGAGATTGCGATTTTTCTCGTATAAACATTACAAAATAATATTTTTATAAATAAAAAAAATAAAACAAGACTTGATAACATTCTTTAATCTATTAATGTGGGCCATCACTTACCGGCAATTTGTTCTGGCGGGAGCTCATCAGCCTGCAACAGATAAAATATATTTAAAGGGCTTTCAATTATAATAAATCATATCTTACTGTCCTAAGTTTATGATGAAATATTGATAAACGCAATTATGTGGGGTAATACTATTATACATTATTTGGCATAGTGCCATTGGAAAATATTATATGCTATCATATCAAGCGTATTTGAGTGGCATATTTCATATAATCAGAAATATCCGCGAGTATGATTAATTTCTTGTAATGAAAATTAGGGAGATTCCTATAAAATCTCATTACATAATTGCATTAAATTAACAGTAATCGATTAAAAAATATGACTTATGAATATGCAAAATTGATGTAAGTACAAAATATTTTTTACATTTTCATCACATACTTAGGTATAAGTATGTGTGTGGCACGGATATCGATACACTCATAACATAGTGTTCTCCGAAATTGCAAAGAAATGTCATAAAAAGAAAAAGCTATTCAAAAAGTCGTCGACCAAAGTGTACTGCATAATCAAACAAAAACTTGGGAGATATATCCGCGTATACATAAGATTTCTTCATATTCCGATACCGATTCGTGACATCTAGTATTATCTTATCCCGGCCTGGGATATGTAGGTCATAAAGGCAAGTTTCCCGCAGTCGCACATCCGTTAAGTGTAATAAATTTATTTTAAGTGCAATTGAAACTGAAATAGATTCTTCGGTGCTGCGTGTTTTGGATCACGGCTCCGTATCTTAATACGATATTTCGTAATTATTCGTGCGTTTATAACTCGGTACTAAAAAAACCGACGGTGGCTCGGATCGACCTATTTGGCCGACCCGTTGGCACAGTAGCTAGTGAACCTAACTGCTGACACGAGCTAGATTTGATTCCCACTCGGGGAAAAATACTTGTGTCACTAGCTTTAGTATTTGTTTTGCGAGTGTATAAAAATAATATTATTAATATAAGTAGCTTGATATATCAGAGTGTAATAAATAAAAAATAAAATGTTAAAATCAGATTTATAATCCATTAACCGTGACAAATGGCTTATATGGATGTATAAAATTCTTGAATGTTCTGAAGTGAAACAGAAGATCGTTTGCAACAGTTGTAATTATTTTTAAAATATTGGCAACACGGCCATTTTTTTTATTTTGTACTCTTTATTTTGATCACTATTGTCGTTAAAATTTCCGAATTTGTTGTATGTTTATGATATAAAATCCTTCTCATTCCGTGAGGAGACCCCGTGTCCAGTAGTGGAACGTTCAATGGGTTGATGATGGTTATGATATGAAATATTTGTAAACTAAAGGTTCAATTTTGTTATTAGGGGTTTTAACCTTGTTATTTGTATAAGAATTCGGTTATTAAAATCTGTACAACTTTTTGTTATCATTTTGGATACATACTGTAATAAATTGCTATTCTTCTCATTCTGCAATTCTCAAACAAAAGTTGGTAAAAATGTACTTAGAGGTAAGGTAATATGTACCTCTCGGCATTTACAATCAAACTCCCCTCAGTCTTGTCAAAATCAGAAGTTGCATTTAATTAAATTATATTTCAGTAAAATATTTGTTAACATCATGTAACTTCAACTAATCATTGTCAAATAAATTAAAAGTCATAAATGTAACGTTTAAATCTGCTTTGCAAATAACTCCTTTTTAAACCCTTGTCAATAAATTTATGAATTAAATCAAATTTATTTGGAACTTAATTATGTTCCATAATTAATCACCGTGGAAGTTAAATATCTATAACAGAAAACATTTTAATGCACTTTGCTACATAAATATAACAACAGGTGCATGTTACGTTCTTGGACATAACACAAAATGATCTCACACTATTTTGGAATGTTTAACATTATTTCATCGTATCATATTCCATCTTTTTTCAATTTTATAAATTTTTTGAACACAATTTATTAATTGTATTTTATTTCATTTAATTTTTTTATTTCATATCTTGCACTTTAAAAAAAGCTTCAATACACCTACCCAGTCTTCTGTGTCCAGAACCATGTTGGAAGTCACTAGCTAGCACTTTGAGACGCACAACACGACTGGCCGCGATTCTGCTGCTTCCAGCGTTCAGGGTTATTTTCTGATGCTTTACGAGTCTGGCCTCTGCGATACTTTCATATAAAAGAGCGGGCGGCGCGGAGGGAAGGGGGGTGACGGAGACCCGGCGGCCTCTTCGAGTCCTCCCCGGTTTCCTTCCCCGGAACGGACCAATGGCGTGGGCCTCAAACGGCAGGATGCTAACGTATTTTTAGTCGAAAACGTGGTCTGGAAAAACGTAAACAAGCGGATTCGCCGCGCCCGATGTGTAAGCAGAACGTGCCGCACGCCATGCTCCTGAATTTGGCTTACACTGCACGAATCGTTGCGTTCAATAAAGTTGTTTGCCGTGTAGCTGTTTCACAACTAACTAATTATTACGGTTTACATTTCTTTTGACGACCACCAACGACGACGTTTATACAGAGATTATAGAGCTATACATTACAGGTAGGAGTTCTGCTAAATTAGACTTTAATCTTCAAAGAATTAATTACATATGTAACTGTTTAATACATTTGTTTGTATAGCTTTAGCTGATTTCGCACTTCGATACGAACATCGATTGACTGCAGAAAACAGAAAATAAATACATACGTATTATATATAAATACTACATGATAATATATGTTCTAAGCATCAGTATTAGTTAATGGCAAAGCACCTTAAATAGTCGGCAATTTAGGGGCAGTTATATTTGAGAAGTCCTAAGGAAATTAATTGTTTAAATTTAAAGGGAATTTTTATTTGAGTGATTTATTTTTGCACAATTGTTCTATTCTCGAACAATTTAATATTATTTTTACGCAAAACAATATTTTATTTATGGTAAAGTGACCTTACATGATTTTCGAAATTGACTTTAGAATTAAAGAAAGACATATAGAATATACATTTAGTATTAAATTGGGAATGCTTTGAGATTTGGTTAGTTAATGATTTGTCTATTCGATCTCATGTAAAAATACACCATCGAATTGGTAACAATAATTCGATAATGTTAAACGATTTGGAGCACTCGAGCTTAAGCAACAAATTTAAGCAACGTTGGGAATTCTAAGGAACTGTTTGACTTTGTCTCCTTGTTGGCATCCCATCATTTAGTGAAGCATGACATTCTAATCAAATCAATTTTGCTAGTGGTAGTCCTCCATAGTTCGAACCTTCGTTTTTATCGCACACTTTTAAAATTTGATAGAATACATAAATAAAAATAAGCTTTAAACATCACTGACTTAGTAAAAGGCTGCTGGGTTCGACATGTCACATCAATGGCAGTAAACTTAAACAGTCAGATTGAAAGTTATAGATCGTTGGATTAAATAAATATATAAATTATCTACGATTAATCATATCCGAGCCGCCAGTCACCATAAAAATATATCATAAACAGCAAGGTTACTTACGACTGCTAGTACGCGCATGCATTAGGAATTTAATTACGTATATAATAAAGGGTTGGCAACTGAAAGACGTGCATAGCTTACGTATCAGAAGGTCCAATTTATCTTCCCTATCCTATACTCTACATACCTACATACGCAAAAACTTTTTCACATAATTGGCAACCCTACCCTACCCTTGACTCTTCTATGAAACGTTATATGTATCTATATTACATATAATTCGATGTAACATGTATCATACTAATAATAGGTAAACTTAATTCCCTTTATAGTAGCGTAGAGAACATAATTTGACATATATCAATACATTGATCTTCGTTCTTGTCGCACGTTATAAAGCATTCGTCGGGAGGAGGCCACTTGTGGAAAAATTGGCACAGATTGATGGCGACAATGTTATCTCCGACCCGAGTTCAACGCGCCAGATATTTACTTCTCAACGAGCCAAAATAAATGACCAATTATGTATTTTGAAGCGTCAGTAATTTTATGGCCGATTGCCACATTGTCATTTTAAAGCAAAAAATAAATGACTGCCACATACTATTCTTTTGTTTTATTTTGATTCTGCGTAATTGTCTCCATATATAGTAGTTGCTATTATTATCGATCCGTTGATGTAGTGGTTAGTGCTGCCGACTGCTGAGCCGGAGTTTGCGGGTTCGATTCTTGTTCTTGCGAATACCTGTGTGACGTGCACGATTATTTATATTAATGTATTTATTTGGAAATGTGTTGTGTAATATCAATAATCTGATTCCCATAGTTCAAGCTTCTACCTACTTTGGCCATGTGCTATATGTTTTTAAGAAATAAAGCTGGTTACAAAATGTTGTTATGCAAAATTAAATGTGCACTATAAATTATTCACTAACCATAATCAGATTGAATGAGTTGTCTGGAGATACGATTATTATTATTATTACACCTTTTGGCAACATCAATGTATTCCACTTAACGGATATTACTAATAATTAGACAGCTATCGTCTTCTTGTATATAATGACGTTACAGACAGTATCATAACTAATATTGTTTTTACGTTTTTACAAAGCAATGTAAGCAAGCAATGTAATTGTGATATGATATTCTATGTATGTACAAATACTTGTGAAGTTTTCCTAACTAATTCCACTTCTGTACAAATAAAAAACAATAACAAGGCAGAAAAAAGAAAAACAATTTAAATAGAAGCTAAATCTACTAAAGCAATCAATGAGATCTCGAGTTCTTTCAGAACCCTACAAACATCAATAGGTGCCAATATTATTCTGTTCTGATGTTCTGTTATTTAAAATAAAAGACTCACGAAATCTACGCTTCTATGTTTCGTTAAACTTTATTACTCTCATTTAAATGACACGTAATTTGTGTTCGCATTGCATTATATTATCTGTGTAATATTACGTACTCAGGGCCGCGTTAACAATCCGCGCTCTGAATTGTTTAAAAAAAATCGGGCAGAGGTTAATTAACATTACGTTGGAATGGAAGCTGACGGAAGCTTAACAATATTTAAAGCTTTGTAGCTCATTTAATTATGAGCTAGACTTGCATTCACTCTAGTAAAGTTTTAACCTAGTATAGTGGTTTCAAACTAAGATAATCAACAGGAAACAGTCCCAGTTTATTGATGGATGCTTTAAGCATTACCGTTAAATAACAGTAATTTGATTCATTGTGAAGTTTTGACATGTAAGATACTAATAAAATATCTAGAGGACTAAATATAATTCAAGATAAATACATAATTACGACCAATATAAACACAGTACGCATTAAAACCAACGGTGACTAATCTAATAGAGAACCGCCACATGGAAAGTTTTATATTAATGTTGATATGCAATAAAATATTGAAATACACGCCATGCCAATAAAATTTTCATTCGATAAATCAACTTTATTTTTACGAACACTGAAATAAGCTGGGCGAAATGAGACAGACTATTTTAAACTTCAGTTATGAAGTCAGCAGTTCGTAAAATCATTTGAAATTGGGACGGCAGTAAAATAGGTAACCGCTTGATTTTGACGCAAGAGTGTACAGCATTAAGAGTAGGTAGCTATTAACGGATAAATTATTTCTAAGCTAACAATCATTGGACATGAAATGCAACTTACAGTTAACAATCTACATTCTCGCATGCTTTTGTTTTTTCCGAACATAATGTTGTAAGGATGCGGTGGGTTAATTCTACCATGGAAGTATAATGTTCATGTTATCAGGTTAGGATCTAAAAACAATTTATTCCATGTCAAATATTATACTACTTTTATCAATGAACAAAGTATTATTATCTAAGTGTTGTCGTATTGTCGCATCTCATATATCGCCATCTCACTTTAACCTCGAATATAAAAGTAGAAAGAATTCTTGTGCAGTACCAAACTATTTCAAGTTTATAATAACCTAAATATTCATAATGCTGTTTTAATATTCGCAATAATAATTTTAATGTAGTTAGAACTTACTATACCTGTTACGAAACAACATTTCGTCCAAAAACACATAATGGATTAAGTATTACGACAAATGATATATGAAGTATCATTGCAGACACACGAATAATGATAACCAATTTATTACTTCATTCATACGTAAACCATCAGGCGAGTGGCGCATACACACTGCCAAGTACAAAATTATATTGCTAACCGTTAAAATATTCCGACCTGGCCACCTCCCATATGGGAGTATTTACTTCGGAAAAAAGAACGCTATTTTAAAAAAA
>DVPR01000008.1:0-25041 GCA_018239345.1 Oxynetra stangelandi
AGCCTTGGCCTCCCTCGACACCTACGTCCATCAACACTCGCGTTGTATATCCTCTTCGTCATTCTTTCATCATCAAACTGTTAACTTTTTATAGATTGGTATATAAGTATTATAGATATTCTATGTTGTCTATGTTTTACTCCGTTATACGCCCACGGCACTGGGCGTGGGCAACATATAAGACTCCTTTATTTGGTCCGTAAACTTGAATTTATTAATTTCATGGCTGTTGAGTTTTCAAGTAAGTATTAATAATAAGTTCACATATAACATAGGTACCTACTCTTGTTATGAACACTACAAAGCTCAATAACAAACAATTACTCATATTCTTTCTTGAACCATACGCAGGACGAAATTCCATCACAGTATATTCAGTTATATTGATGTGAAAACGAAAGAGACAATCAGACTGTGGTTTTTTTCGTATTTATACATAATATCCGAAAAGATACCTCTTGTTTGCATGTTCTTACCAAACAGGTATACATGTGTCTGTCATTAAATCTTCATGCCTGACGCTGCAGCAATCATTCGACCTCCGTTAAGGCGTATTTACACCGGGTCAAAGACCTTTATCGTGGATAAACTGACTTAATTAATTTAACTTAACGTTAATTGTGTCATTAATCTGCATTAAAACGAGCGTCGGCAATTTTACGGCGACGTTTACGTCATCCGTTATTTCGAGATTGGAAACTCATGCTGATGTAAGTTTTCGATATATTCTTATGAGTGAAAAGGAAAGATGATGTCACATAATATTTCTTTCTCTTTCATAAAACCTTGTAGTTGTTTAATATTAGAAGTATCGAAAATTAGTATAGATATAAAATATTATACCCGATTTCAAACCCTTCCTTCCCGATTTCCTCCCGGTTGGTTTTAAACTGTTTATCTGGCCCCCATTGGAAGTTGAATGACGACACTCCAAAGGTGACATTGGAAGGAAATTTTAGATTCAATAAAATTCAATTCAATAAAAATCACCTTCCCACCAAAAAGATTTTTATCTATCCACTGCTGGGCCACAGGTCTCGGTTCAATATGAGAAGATTAAGGCCAAAGTCTACCACGTGGTCAAGAAAGAATAAACATTGGATTGGTTAAAACAAAAGTTGATTCTGACCTAAATACCTATGTCTGGAATCGTCTTGATATATAATACGATAGCCCGAACGTACAACCGCACAAAGCCGAGGTATGACTATCAATAATTACGACATTCATTAAGTGTATCTACGTGTACCTTATAATGAATAAAATAATTTGAATTTGAATTTAATACTAATATTGTTCCTATAACTTAGTGGTAAACGGGTATGAACAAGTCACAGCAGTTCTGTATCACCTTGAACAGGATTTTGTCCTATTCTGGTACAATCTCAAAAGTTTGAATACTCTTGAGGACTGAGATGGTAGCCTCTAGTATACAGTGAACCGGCAATTACACCCTTTCGAGCGAAACCCATTTGTTATAACAAAAACTGCTTAACAGCAAAAATAGTTGCAGCTGTGGCACATCTCCGGGCTAACTGTATACCTACTGTTCTACCACCTACCAAAAATACAAAAACGACCTATATTTCATATATAAATATACAATTACGATTTATTGTATCACGAAAATTTAGAGGAGACAACACAAGAAGCCTGTCGCATATAAAATTTTAACGTATCCCAAAATAAAATTGAGATCAGCTTATCTCAAAAAACCAGTAGCTGACGCTCGTGCACCGGCGGAGATTTATTTTAAACTTGAACTGCATTTTAATACAAGAAATATGAATAAAAACCCATTTCGGTAACCATATAAATGATTCAGATACTTGATTTTTGTTATAATTACAGGTATAAGAAAAGTCAAGCTTCATTGCTGCCTCCCTAGTACCACCACAACAGTACAGTAATAACAAAAGGCGACACATATACCGAATCGAGATATTGATTCTCTTAAATGTAAAATGTAGTATAGACATATGCTATCCCAGTATGGTTCTTCCAACGGACAGTTGATTGTTATTCCTTAAGGGCTGAAATATACACGTTTACTGCTTAGCCGCACCCTTCAAATTGAAAGTTAAATCCTATTTATTAACAATAATTGATTCATTGCAGTAGTGATGCAACGGTGATGTTTTCCCGGGTGAAGCATCGGGTTTTTCAGATTAAAAATACGCAATGTGGACAACATTGAGAATAATTCTTGTTCTAAGTAAATAAGATTACGCCTATAACCACACCAGGATCCTTCAAGCCTCTTCAGCACGAACACTTGAACGTTTCAGAAGATATCTTTTAAAACCTTAATTACTTATTGTATTATACAGTTGTTTTCTACTTTCATATTAAATCCCATTGCCGCCTATGTGTCTCTGTTTGTCAAATAAAATTTATTTATTTATTTAGAAGAGTAAACCAGAACTATTCATACATATATTACAAAAAAGACTGTCAAAATATAATGGAATCAAACAAAAACTTTAGATATTTTGGGTGAAAAAGAAAAAAAACAGGTAGATGTTAAAACGTAGGTAGGTAAACGAGAATTTGGTTGATTGATTACACAATGAATACTAACCAGGCTGTAAATATAAATTTAGGTGTGTGCGTCTGATACGCGAACGCACAAAATTTTAACGAGATAAAGTATGATCTTCTTTTTTTACACAAAACCAAAGCATTCTCATGAATTATTTCTTTGCGCAACGTGAATTGTATGCGAAACGACCGACCAAGCGACTTTGGAAACGATGCGACCTCTACAACGCGTAAACGAACACCGTTTCAATCTTACAACCTTCAATTATTATTAAATCAATGTACTATAGAATAAAATGTATTTAAATTGATTTATTAGTGTTAATATTCAATACTACACACATATAGAATTAACGTATATTATTATATATTTCAAACACATGTGTTAAGTTGTAATGATCGTAGTCGTGTCGTGAGTATAGACGGCGAAGCACAAAATGGCGTCGTGGTTATTAAAATTCGGCGCGCGTCAGCTAACATTAAAATATCGGCGCTTGTATTGTGATACGGTTCGGCCAATTTAGGGCTCGTTTGGTAGTGAAATTGGATAAAAAGGCCATTTCGTGCGGGTCCTGCTGTTTTGATACCTTTAAGGGTCCACCGTGCCAAATTGGGAATGCGTTTTCGGCTTAAATTGTATTTTTAAAGTATCTTCTTTAAAATTCTGTACGGTGAATAACAGTCAATTATATTTAAAGGTTTTCTTAAAAGTATAACCATATTTTTTTATATGTATAGATTATATATATTATTTTTGTAAAGCATGTCAATAAATTATAAAACAGACTTAATTTTAATTATGTATTTATTACCCAGCCAAATTATGGCCACTATAATGGATCCTAGTAGTCTCAATCAATGGAATATACCAATATCATTACATTTATGTAAATAAATGTTGTATTCAATTTTAATATTAAAATATGGACTCTTGAATAAGTGTTTAGACCAAGGGTTTACTTCAACAGCACCAGGGTATCATTTGCGGCCAGTGTTCTACCCATAACTAATGAAAAGTAATATTGGATATATGTATAGGTAAAATAAATATCAATATGACTCATCAGTTGTATACTATAGTCGTATGAAACCATAATTAGAATTTGAAAAAACAAACCCAGTAATTTGTCATTCAGACTAATAACTCAACCACAAACAACGATCAAGGTGACATTGCGTAAGCAATGTATCAGAGATTTAAAAAAAATTGCATTCCGCATGCCCACGGAAACATTTCGACAAAATGGCGGTTGACTAAAAATGGAGACACAAGGTCCAATGACCCATTGTCAACGGAATCACCTTGCGCAAAGGCCAGGGGAGAAAGGGCGGGAAATGCAGGAACTAATATATATTAATTTTAATTAAATGTCAAATTAAAAAACACTACCAGGACATAATAGCTAGTAAGTACATCGATGATATTAAACATACTCTCGGTGTGGAAAAAAGTGCTTCTGTAATTTTAACACCCATAAGCACAATTTTGCCCGCCAATAGAAACCCTGCAGCATTTGGCGCCATTGGACCGTGAAAATTATGGAACTCAAAAAGTATGACATTAATTTGTTTATACAAGTAACCGTTTTTATAGTTTAACAATTATTATACGGCACATAAAACTTGCCCATTCTGTTCTCGAAGCAAGAATTGTTATAGGCAAAACAGACCAATAAGTAGGGATCGATGAACAGTATGGGCAGTAGAAATAAAATAAAATTTTACAATAAAATAACAAAAATAGTGTATAAATAATTTATATAACTGTAAATATTATGAAATAATAAATTAAAACAGATGTCAAAATACTAAAATGTATTCAATTTTATGTTCAAAACTATATCTATATTGCTATGTCCATATTAATTTTACTGTATTTCGTGACAGAAATATTGTCTTATTTTAATAGGTAAATATGATTACGTATAAAGTTTCTTTGATTATATCTTGCCTATTTACTGTAAGGAAATTGTAATTTATTCCTTTAAAAATAAATAAAAGTCAACCTTTTAAACGTATTTGGTAATATATGTGAAAATATTGTACACATTGATTCCTGGAAATAATGTACATATATTGCTAAAACAAAACTGCTATCATAAAAATAAAAAATCTTGCCAGCCAAACATTCTTTTCTTATGCTATCCTAGTATACACTTGTTGTTTCATAACAATATCCATTCCGACAGCGGGAGAGAAACAGATAGCAGCACCCATGTATAATGAAATCGTTCATTGAATAACATCACGTCTATACACACACCTGCACTACGCAACAACTGATATGTCACCGCCCATCGAGCCAGCGCATGCGTGATTCGCCCTCTCTTTCTAAAGCACCGTCACGTTCATCATTCGTCTCGAACATACCGCGCCGTAGCATTTCCTTGCATTTATGACAGCCTAGTACATGACCCGAGATTTCGTCATAACATCCAGTTGGTTTTACGTCATCACTTTGTCAAGCAACACTCACTACTGTATATTTGTTTACCCAAACATCGATCAGCTGTGTTCGTCGTCACTTTATTTCTTAAAATAATTAAAATATTTATATTTACGTAAGTCGCGAAATGGCGCCATTTTGGTTTGCGTCCTATTATTTATCTATCTAACCTGGAAACAATTTTATTAAGGATGACATAAAATTAATGGGATGACGATAATCTTCTGATTTTTTGTTGTGACGACACATTTTAAAATGGACTTTTCCAATAATAACCTAGAAAATAATTTGTTAGTTGCACGAAAGCGTGAGGTATTCATATATTTCAATATTTAACTCATCATGAGTTCTTCAATGAAGTGGCTATGACATAATATATTGATTGGCCTGTTAGTCAACTGTTTAGTTCACCCCGACTGCCGAGTCCGAGGTTATAGACTCAATTACCACTCAAAGTATGATATTTGTGATGATAATTACATATATATTGCATAATTAATTAAGACCATATTATACATAATATTATTAAGTGCTACCAGCGCGCGATGAGTTTTGTTGCTGGTCGTTATACATGAGTATCGCAAGTATACTTTGAATTTTAATTGTTGTTAACAAATATGCTCTATACAGATCCGGTAAAGTGATTCATTTTCGGCTTATCCGTGCGCTTGCTTTCGTAATCACAACATTACAGCATCGACTCCTTGTTATCAAAATAACCAACTTTATTTAAATGCTCAACCAATGAGTTTTGTTTGGATGCCACCCAGAAGAATTATTTTCAGATAAGCACCGAGTATTCGTCAAGGACCTCATTGTTAATTTATCTATACTTATATTTAGTTTGTAGAAATTAATATAATATGAAGTTTATCGATTGTCTAGTTACCATAGCACAAGCTTTGCTATGTTTACGATTACACGGTTGATTGACTGTTTTGAACAACTTTATACACATCTGTGTGTGATATTGTGTGTGATCGTGTGTCTGTAACAGTGTGTGTAACATGTGTTGACATGACATTGACATTTTGAACGAGAAACACTAACCTTGAATGTTAAAATTCTCATGTAATTCTTTCTCATTCTATGTAAACAAGAATTTAATAATTCGGAGTTTGCCATCTCTAATAAAAAAGGAAACTTGTGACTGGAGCAGTAACAACTAATGTAGGGACTCTAAGCAGTTAAAAAGAAGTTCAATTAGACCATGTCGACTATGAATAAGAGTTTAGGAATATAATATGATGAATTTTAAACACTTCTTTAAGTAAAATGATGGATATTTCTTTCGTAAATATCTACTTTTATTTTATTGCAACTCCAGTTGAGAAATGCCAACAGATTATGATTGTTGAAAAAAATATATATTTCTTATTATTTGAACCCTCCGAATTATGATGTCAACGGTAGATGGTTTTGAAATAAAATTCCACAAGACTATCATGATACATATTTTATATACCAGTTTCATTAAAATATCAACCTTGCACTTTATAAATATCGAAATTCACATATGATTTGATTATTTAAATTTTTATGTCGCCGATAAATTTTCATTAATAATATTCAAAGGATTTCTTCACTAGAATAGCTAGCTAAAACAATGAGTCTCCAATCTTTCTTGTGCTGAATAACCCGCTATCAGCTAAATCCCGTTGGCGCCTACTTTCGGAACAGGCTGTACAATCAATGTCTTTCTTGATTCATGTCGCCTATCAAATAAATCTAATTAGTTATTTACTTGCAGCCACTAAATGGCTACGTAATTAAGTTCATTGAATCTCAAACTAGGCAGCTTGCCTTGACCATAATGATTGTAAATCATTGATATTTATTTATGCATGTCGTGGGACGCTGTGAAAATTTGCTATATTTTAAACTTCCTATACGGTAATTAAATAGTCGGGTATAAATATAAAGGCACTTCTTGAAGTCTTTCTGCCAACAGAGAAGTGGAGTTATGTAGATGGTAGGTTAACGTAATGCTATGAACTTTAAATAATATATAAATTCTTGTTAGTTATCCGAACGTTACGTTTATTTTATAAACTTTAATGGTATGAAAAGCTTGGTATGTACCTACAAATTAGAGCCGCAACAAACTTACGTAACTGGATGGTGATAACTTCAATCATCCGCTCTATCAACCATCTGCTAACGTTACAGATACGTGTGTTAACCTACGACGTTTGATCTTTAAGTGCAGTAACTTGCGTCATCGGTGTTAGTTTTGGTTAGACAATAGTGTGCGTTGATTTTTTGACACTTCATTTATGGGTACGCTATTAATTAAGAAGATATTTTTCGTCTGTAGTGAGTAACAAACGAAGGTGTTGTCTCGTGTTATATAATAATACAAATTAAGTTTTATGGAAAACTAATAGTAAATGACATAATCAACACTTATAATCCTTATAATAACACAAATAATAATACCTTCACCGTAATTATGATTTTTCTCTGACAATAAAGACAATAAGATATTATTATTATTATTTATTATTGTGATTAATACGTATTCGTTGGCAACTTTTATTATTAAAATATAATTTTAAAAAATCTAAATCACAGTATAGTGTGAAACGGAACGTAAGGTATCGAAGTACGGTGTAAGTGACAGTTGAAAAATGACATTTGGCGCTGTCACGAAGCGATTAGGTAGTTAAGTGGTTCGTGATTTTCGCAATGTATTCTCTATTGTGCCGAAAAAGGTAAAGATTGTTAAATTCGTCCAATGTGTTTATATAGTGCTATACATATATCTACTTACCGTATATGTTGGAAATCGTCTTAAACTTAAATCCTGTTCTCTCAGGATAAAATGAACGAGGTAGATAGATCACGCAATTTTGCTCTAGGAATCAAAATTTTTATGTGATTGTAATAATGTAAGGAATATAACTATCACTTTCATGGAATTGGTTGGTGATGGATACCATAAAGTCGATAAAGTATATTTTAATATTTGAAATATATTTTTTTATTACCTCAAGAGAGTGTAAAACGGAGATGCAGCAGCCACAAGTGGCCGCTACCGCCCATAGACTTCTGCAACTTACCTCGAACAGGACTCGAATAGGACAAATTCTTGGTCTGTCACAGAAGTGTTGCCACTCTTGAGGACTGAGATGCTTGCCTCCTGTAAACACGTGAACCCGTGACCACAATCTTCAAACCGCAACACAGATTGGGACAACAGGAATGGTGCAGCGGTGGTACTTACTCGGGCAAACCGTATAGTTTCTTTTACTGCCAGGATACTTAAGCCATGTTGCTGGTTGAGTAGCTTCAGGGACCGCTCAAAGTAATGTTTCTTCCACTTGTGTATGTATCTACTTGGCTTAAATCTCGCCATTATTTTCCTACTACTATAACAATAATTCCATAAAAATTACTTTATTTTTCGTTTATAAATTATGCTTTGTTGATATAAATACATATAGATTAATAAAAATTCATAATACTCTTCATAAATCAGTTGAAAAGCGGCCATGTCGCACGCGTGTCCTCGTTTCAAAATGGCGGCTGAGTTAATTATGTGTTATTTTATAAAATTATGACCGATGGTCCACATCGGCTCATTAATTTATTTAAATTTTGACATTACCCAGAGCATTCAAATGTGAGCCGAATGAAATTTACGACAATTCCTAAATCGTTAAGGTGTTTTGTAATGGCAGCGATTGATTGTTGTATTTATATAACGGAGTAGTGATAATAATATAATGGGACGGACTCTGCCTAGAAGTTGTCTCATGGTATATACGAGTATATCACAGTGAAGCCTCGTTTGTCCGAGGTAATGTAGAAAGGCGGTATTTTGGAGCAAAAGCCCTGATAACACAGAAGAAGTAAAGAACACGAAAATGAAATTCAGTCATAAAAGTACACACATATGTATATTAAAGTGAAAATCTATAGAACTAAGATATTTTTTTTGTTATATTTTAGCAAAAAATAGGTTATAACAGATTCATTCAAACGAACATCACAACTCTCACGGATCCAAGTTGCTATGAGCTAACAACAAAGTTGGACGGTCTTGTAAACAAGTGCATTAATACGTGTCTCACGTCAGAAAATAACAGAACAGGTACGCCACCTACGCAGCGGAACCTAAGACGGTACATACAAAAATAGGACATACAACATGACAACAGCACACCGTACCAATATTACCTCTCGCTCACAATTGCACGAGTATGAACGTGATAAGACTTTTATGGCGCTCCAAAAATAGTCCACGAAGATTCCCAGAAGGCCCGGAGGTGGCTATTAATGAAAATCTGACACACATACAAGCGGGATCTGACCTTTACAAAGAAACTTGTTTCGCCCACTTGCCACATTCAACTGGGGCTTGCGATGGATACTTGGTTATTGCTCTTCTGATACAACGGCTTAGAAAGATATTTAAGATGTGGACTGTACGTCATCATACTGGGTCAGAGACGATTAGAGAGAAAGGGTTATTCATTGTTTAGTTGTCCTTGAAGTAATGCTTTCATACTCTTGGTCTTTAAGGCGTTCATAGACTACGGTGACGGTTTACCATCAGGCGTGCCGGGCGCTTATTTGCCACCGATGGGGTGTAAAATAAACTAAAGTTTCATCGCTCAGCTAAAATTAGTTGGCAATTTGATACGTATATTGTATGTCGTGGCAGCTCATTAACTAAGTTAAGGCCATCAAATATTCCACCAAATACTCACGCCACTCAACCAACAATCCAGACGCGGTGCACACAAGGAGATATGTATAAATGCAGCACTTTTTCGAGGAATCCCCAACAAAAAATATACTAACCTAATCTTTACAATGTTTATTGTGTATAAATATTTTTTTTCTATTACATATACGAAACGTAGAAGAATTGTAATTTGAAATTTGCCATATTTAATTTTCATTAAATTTAACAAGGCTCGTTTTCGTCTTAGGAATTGAATTTCACTAAAACTTTCAATATATCCAAATGGCAAAATGATCTATTGTTATCGTTGACGCTAAAACACTATTCGCTGGTGCGACAAGTGCCTTAATTCCTTACCATCGCGTACAGATCTAGATACTGGCTTACAACCAATAAATAAGTCGCGCTCAACCATCGCCCGAGACTTTATTACAATACATTATTTATATTACAATATTTTTAAAACGGTTTTTTTTGGCTTCTCTATACTCGTATTGTTTTTGATGCGGTTCGTCTCTTGTATGCGTTAGTAGAGCTGTGATTAGCGAAATTTAACCTACATATTAGTTCCCATCAAACCTGTATACTTGACAGCTACAGCCTCTAAGTCTAACCACTATACGTCCAATGAAATGATAGGAATAATAGCATCCTGGGTCTATTCAACACACGATCATCTCATCCCAACCTATTCAGTGTTCATGCTATATTAACCACATAGCTGATACACTAAATATATATATTAACGTAAATACAAATTGATATGGACAATTTTCCTTCGAAACAGAAGATACACTCTCATCACATGATCTTGTCTCGAGTGGAACTAGAATTTCCAGCTTAATACCCATGTTCGTGAATCACTCAAATAAAGGCCCAGGAATCATATCTCAAAAGAAAAGCAAACTTAAATTGTCCGAGATTAAACATTTCTTTAACCTCTTCTAGTAATTCACTTCTGAATACACTTAGCCTTAATGACATTTCAAGTACCAGAGTGTGCTTTGGTAATTATTATTACAATGTAGACTACGAACTTATAATGCTGGTCGTATTGCGCTAACACACAAAAAATGGTATTTGAAATTGATTTATTGTTAATACAAGAGGAAATGACTAAACAGACATCAATAGATTAGCAGATGGGGATTGAAATTTTAGTCCGGCTCGAAGGACCAACAAGGTCATTATATGAAATGTTAAGCGAAATTTTTTGCGCATTCAAAAAGGTAAAATCAAGATTGCATTTGTAAGGCTGTGGACACGCATTAAAAATGATTGTAAAGAAAGATCATAGCTCCAGATGTGAGAGATAAGTGGGATTGTATATGAAAGTTAGAAAGTGACTGTGCGTATTGTTCTAAAAATACAAAACACGATTCACATATCTATAAATAAAGACGTCGTCATACGTACGTACTTAGAGTTTTTGTAAAGGCAAGATTCATGTTACATTTTCCATGTTGAGTTTTGAGCTGTGTCATCGAATATAATAACATGTGCAATCTTAACTTTTTAATTTATCCGCATGAGCAATTAGCCTACAAAACAGACGCAGCATAAGTCCCCTCTGCGATCGAAGCCAGGAATGAGCTTTCTACCTACTCCGAGACATTTCATTATCATCTTCTACCCTATTATAGGACACGACTTCCCTTGCAGTGTGAGTAGAGTTAAATCCCAAGGCTATTAGACATAGTAAGCACCTATATAATAAGTATGTGGAGGACAATATTTTTTCTTGATTGGTATTATTTACAAGCGTTTGCTATAAATATTATATGCATACAGCTGGCTGCAGGAAGCAGAAAAGATAAACCGGTCCGATCGCGTTACTTAAATGTGATTGGACCGCCATTTTATGTACTATTGCTTTAGGGCTGCCACCTATGCTATACTCGACTCAGTACTAGAAATTAACTCCAATCGATCGAATGCATATGCAGTAAAAATATTCGTGACATTTTTTACTGTTTCTGATATTTTATCGTTGCTGAGTAAAATTAATAATTTTATTTATTTTATGTATACATTAAAAAATACAAAAAGCAGAAAAAGTAAATTTTATTAATAAAAGACGTGCGTAACACGGTTCACTAAAAATAAAAATACAAAAATGAATCTTAATATGCCCCTAAGTAAAAAAAAATAGTGAATTTAGACCGAATAACAAGTAATGTGTTAAAAATATCATATTAAATTGTTTAATCACGTAATAAATTATAATTAATTTGATATAAAAAATGTACTTTGACAACCCTAGTGACTTTGAAATATCAAGTGGTCAGCTATCAACATTTGTTAGAAGGTTGTTAGTAAATCCAACATTGTGTTTATTCCTAAATTAATCCTGTGATTTAGCGTGTGAACACTGATATCTATAGATTCTCTAGGGTTTTACTCTCCCTTATTTCTTGCCTATTTCCTTGGCAACTGCACAAGAAATAAAATTGAACTGATAGAAGAGGCGTTGATGTAACATATTTAGTGGTGAAAAGAATAACAACATGACAATGCCAGATCGAATCTTACCCGAACTTTACAGTCAATATTTTTAGATAGTTCAATTCTTACATTTGTTTTACCGATATAAACAGAATTATGTGAGTTAAAAAAAATTTTTTTTCTTCGTAACCCCTATACAAGAAATATGTATATTTTCGAGACGTGTTAGTAAACATGTCCGTGTATATTTTATCATGAATATAACAAAATAGCCAATAAATTCATCACGAAGGTCCTTGTGAAAAAAGAAAACCTAGAAATAAATCGCAAACAGATTATATTTATGCGATGAGAAATCACTTTCAACTCCCAATCATTCGAAGACTCACGAACGGCGAATTGTGATATCACGGTGAGCAGATATTACCCCAGATAATAAAACTGAACACGAAAAATGACTCGCTATTCCTCTTGCTGGTTTCTTGTGAAAATGAAGGCATTAAAAATGATACAAACAAAGGAAAGAGAAGAGTAAAGATCTAGGGAGACGGTGAAGATTTGAAGGTAGCCAAAGTGAACTAAGTCAAATTAAATATTTAAGATGAATAAGCATACCATGAGACTTTTGCACACACGGCCATCTGATTCCAATGTAGGTGCTTAACCAGGTATGGTAACCAGACGGCTGATAAACTATGTACTTATTAATACTATTTTTACACCCAGACGTAGAACAAATAAATAAACAAAGAATTCTACTCAAACCACACAAATATTTTTCCTGGTTGGGGATCGAACCCACAACCCACGGTGCAGTAATCAGTTCCTCTAACCACTGCACCAACGATGATTTTAATATTTATGATAATTCATGATTTTATAAAGTTTAAGATAGTTTTATAAAGAAATATTTAGCTAACATCAATAAGCTATCGCTGCGGAAGTAAGGATATCGCGAAAGAGCAGGCTACAGCATCTACTTCTGCCAAGAACTCGCATTGACGCCATATTTGCCAGATGCCAAGGGTAGCTGCCATACCGCCATAGGAATATGACCCTAAGCGGCAGCACAGATTGATGGACTTTGTGGTCTAATTTGTATTACCTATTAGCATGCAAACCTGCCACTTTCATCACATAATCAGCACGAAAATCTGCGCAGCGTGCTTATTGCTCAAGTCAGAACATGGACTTGCTCAACATCATATTATTGTAATGGCATTTCATTGCTTGATTTGATTTTTGTTCGTTACACGCATAGATATGTGTCAGAGCGGCACAAGGTCGGTGAGACAAGTAGCGTAGAGCGCCTTCACTAACACGGCGGTGCTCAAATATTAAGCGGGTCTCTATAAATTGGACTATTGAAACTGTTTCAAAATGAAATGTTTTAAATATAATTGTTATGGTATTGCAAGCTTATTATGTGCTAAAAACTGGTACCAGAATAGATCATGAAGCTTGAGAAGCAACGGAAAGAATTCAGTTCAAAGTTTATATTCGGATCTATCTATATTGTATTAATAAATTTTATTATAATAATCGCTACGTCATTCTGTAGCATGGCAGTTCATTGTTTTCTAAAAGCACTTAATTGCATTCAAGTGAACCTCTCTGTCTGTCCCTTTCTCACTTTTATGTATGTATGAGGGTTTTCTATAACTCTTTATCAGTTGTCACATTTTTCACTCCCTTCTAACGCAAATCGTATCTCATACAGTCTCATACAATCTTCGGTCTACCCTCTAACCATGTAACCATCCACATTCATTATCATTTTATTCACATCAATGCAAGCAATATAATACTAATACTTTGAGTACCACTGTTCCAGATCGAATAGCTCCTTACGAGATAGCGATTATATTTATAACTTAGGAGATCACTTGTTTATATGGTATGTATGTCACAGATAATAATGAACCATTAGTACCTGTACTTTTGAAGTCTGTAAGGCGCTTGTTCTATAGCGTGTGTAAGAGCGAGCGATGACAATTATTTAAAAAGTTTGTACACGGCAGTTAATTTGTGAAGTATAAATTAGAAGTCATTTTTGTTTGACGTGTAGAAGAAGAAGAACGTGAAGAGAGAAAATAGGTTTTAAGGCGTCTAAATTTTGCCTAACAAAATAATGCTTCTATGAGTAAATTCAAGAGTAAAATTTAGCTTGGGCTATTGACATGTCTCCGTGGATTTTGTTGCCCACTTACATGTATAGTATATTTGATAATCGTTAATAAATATATAAATAAGAAATGTCTAAACAGATGCAGTCTAAAATAGACCACCTATTCACCTCGTCTTGAAGAATTCTAGCGGTTATTTCCAGTTGAGCTAATCTCAGTTACAGATACATACAGAAAATGTTTAAATCTTTAAAATAGTAATAAGAATATCAAAGTATGAAAATCTCTAAGATACACATTGCCAAGAATGTTTGAAACATTATAAATTTCTGCCGTCAAATGTTCTTAGCGTCTTTGTCCTATCAATAGCGCATAACCCGTGCTCTGCGTTACTATGTATTACTGGTCCAAGACACGGACGCCTTGGGTACAATCGTAGTATCTCGGGACAATTCCACACACGGCCGTCTGATCTCAGAGTAGGCAAACAGCGCCTGCGTTATGGTAACCAGACGGCTGATAAACTACATACATATAAACATGTTACTATATCTTACATAGTTATTTTTTTCTATTACACCGAGACACAATAAAAACTTGCGCTCATCACACAAATATTCGTCCTGGGTGGGGATCGAACCCACGACCCCCGGCGCGGCAGTCAGGCTCACTAACCACTGCACCAACGGGCCAGTGAAACAAACAATACAGTGTCCACATAAGGTGGGTAGGTACGCGAGGTATTGAATATAGTGTTACCCCAGGTACAAGCGGTGCCTAGGTAGTGGTGAGCAGTAATGCGGCCCGGTGAAACCGAGAGCGCAGCGCCGGTGTTGCATTACGTGGCCACAGCCATGTTCCACGTCAACTGTCCACCGTGTAGACGATAGGGTTAAATATATCCGTTGCCCTGTTTATCTGGAGACGATCTTAATTTGTAACATCGGAACCGGGCGTCTTCTGTTAAAGTATTGCACTTACAGTGATAATTGTTTGTAGGTATTTACCAGGAATGCATACCAGGATGAATTATTGAATAATAAGTTAATTGTGAAAAGGATTTTTTTTTTAAAGATACCACGTTTTTTTCTATGTACCTATATGAATGTAATTGTCATGGGCCCATGCACACATGGCCATTTGATTCCAATGTGGACAAAGAATGACATAACTGAAACACATACATATATGTAAGTATATGCAACGTTAGGTATAGACAATTTTACATAGGAAAAATATTTGTGCCCGTCGCATAAACATTTGTAGCAGCTGTAAATGAACTTGCAAGTGTCTCGGGAGGCCAAGTCATTACCCAGCGGACTAACGGGTCAACAAGATTGTAGACTCAATCAATCCCAAGACGAGTTGTATCTTATTGCGTAAATGTTTGTAGATTTTATTTTAATCGGACAATTTCGAAATCGTATGCATGACCCAGAGACCCCTACCCCCAGAGGTTGGTATGCATGAGCATTCCCCCAGCGAGAACAAAAAAAAAAAAAAAAAAAAATGGTACGAACGAGACAGCCGATAATCTCTATATAAATATACTTAAGCACTTATAGATATATCTTTTAAGTCTACAATTACCATCGAATGGCAAAGTCACGACAATTATCACCGTAAAGAATTTTATTTCTACTTGCACGCTGCGATGAAAGTTGGTTATGATGAAACACGAAGTAATATTGTATGTTGGATAACTGGTGTTTTGCCTGTAAAAGTAGGAAATGGGATGCATTGAACGGTGAAGCAATGTCTCGTGAAGAAGGAGACGCAACTAACTGTGTGCTTGTCTACAGAAAACGTATTGTAAATACGACTTTAGCTCAAGTATCATACATCATATGTATATATTTTTATAATCAAGTATCGATTCATAGAATGTTGGTTGGTAATTTTGGTTTCATTTTGTCTATTATAGAATTAGAATTTCAGTTGGAAATAATTTTTTTTTTCATATTACTTATTATTGCCAACCATAATTTCTCACTATCACTCAGGGTTGAATGGTAGATAATGGCTCCAGGTATCAAGTCGGCCTATTATCATTTAGCAGTAAAGATTAAATAAATTTATATTGTTATTTTCTAATACAATTTACGGATTAATATCTGATAGAATCTTCTGGAATTCTTATCATTTTTTTTATTATACTATTCCAAGTCACGCTTGTCTGAGCGGCGGCTATGGCGCAAGCTCTGTTTAGTTTGAGATCAGATAACCATATGTGACGATGTCTATATTATGATTATAGCAAACTCAAACCATAATAAGTACTGGTTAGATTAGGCTCTACACTAAAAGGATAGGTTTTTGGCAAGTGCCCTGTTATTGTTGCAAGGCTGGCAACTGGTAGTCATGTTAGACCGTTATGTCAGTCAGCTGACGCGTAAGGACAGCTTCGTTTACTAAGCTTCGTTCCTAGCACAAAGACAAAACAAATTCCCGCCAATTTGTATTGTACTGCACAGATTATAAAATCATTTTTGTTTTTAATTATAAATACAGTAAAAATTTAAAATGCCGAATATTATAAATGAAGATTATAATATTTTTTTTTAACTCAAATGAAACAACCGATAATAAAACCGAACATTATATACGTAAATATAAAAGCGCATCTAGCAACTTGAGTAGTAAAATCATAACAGTATTGGTTATTTAAATTATAGTATATTGTTGATAGCTCGTAAGTCATAGTATTCACGTCACCTGGCGATCGGCTTCCTGAATTACACTCTCACCTTATAAGTTATTACGAAATATTTACAAAATTAGTTTCTCGAAACATATAATATGATTCATTAAACAACCAGCTGTTTAAACATGTTTCAACATTTCATCAGAATCGGAACATTCATCTTGTTTATGGTGTTCAAATTTATTATCTGTAGACTAATATTTATTATCTGTTGTCCAAATTCAATTGGAAATGTCTCTACTTGGGATTAATTGCAGTATATAACAAACTTCGAATAGGACAGCTGCTAAATCTTACCAATAGCGCTCGTACTAAACTATACTAACTAGGCTAATATTACTAATAATCCAAATCACTGCAGTCCTATTGCCTTTTATTAATAGTGCTAATAATCTAATTATTAAGGAATACTAACGGACACTAACAGACCTATGGTCCTATTCGAAATTAATTGTAGTCGTTGTTGGAAGGCAGCTTTCACTTATGAGTCCTTCACTGACCAGTGACTTGCATTTCACTGTTCCCGATCTCATAAAAATACTTTATGTACGAACTACTTGCTATCTTCGTATAAATAGTAAGGTATTACGTAAATTACAAGCAACAGAAAATATTATTGCTAGCAGTAACCAGAAACAAAATAAAAATGTAGAAGAAAAAGGTGAGGGCAGACGAGTACGGCCTTGCGAGCCATTAGCTCTAAATAAGGGACTGTTCAAAGCCGTGCTGATGGATAATAAGCGGTTTAAATTTTATATCAGTTATACAGCCAAGCTCGTGGTTGTTTGCAGAGGGAAATTTAGCTATGAATAATAATATCTTGGGACAATTCCACACACGGCCGTCTGATCCCAAGGTAGGCACTTAAACTGTACCCGTGTTATGGTTACCGGACGGCTGATAAACTACATATATACATATATTTATTTTTGTTTTACACAACAAATACTGGTGCTCATTATACAAATATTTGTCTTGGGTGGAGTTCGAACCAACGACCCCTGGTGGTAATCACGTACACAAACCACTGCACCAACGGGCCAGCCAAATATCTCAACTTGTCACTAGCATTTCAAGTGAAGGTAACTTCGTGTTGAAGTTGGCCCGGTTTAAAGTTCTCCATAATGTCCGCTAATTCGTGTGCAGTTGGAAACGTTGACCAGCAATAATCTTCCACAGCTCATGGCTTCATCCTTCTCATATTGAGAAGAGAGTCGTGCCCACAGACGTACGATACACCCGAACGATGAAGTGACTAATACTATCAAGTTACTGAATTGAAATAAACGTAACAGATACTTAATATTTTTTATCTCATTGCAGTCGCAAACATAAACCTTTTTGAACTGTTCAGAAAATTGATTCCATGCCACCGTCCGTCTGACGATATTTAAACATATTCGATGTTCAAATCGCTAATCGCTCTATATAAGCATCAATTCAACCAATGCTTTACAAAATCGTGCTTTGTGTGTAAACTGATCGTGGTTTAAACAGCGGTTAGTTAAAAGAAACAGCGATTAAAGATCGTTTAACGGCACTGCAAGTTTCCTCGTTCAACACGGATTGCAATTTAAGTGTAACTTACACTTGATTATGTGTATAAATTATATTTGCTGGAAATATATTGTTCATATATGGACGTAGATGTCGGGGGAGGCCGAGACTCACCTATCTCGACCAATAGGTCAGACAACGGCTAATGGGGGAGTTAAGAGTTTACAAAACCGGCGTGTACGCATGAGGAGACTGATGAATGTAGACGGAGCACGTCAGGTTTGCAAGGACAGAGATGTTTGGCACTCGGTGCTCTCTGCCTGCCGCGATCGGGATCGGGCGTGATGGTATGTTGATGTTATTGTTGTTATATTGTTCATACAAACGTATAACTAGTACACTTTTACCTTTCTGCTATCTTCTTGTTTTTACTCTTCACTACTATTTACCCAAAGGTTGTCTGGAAGAGATTGCTTGTAAGCGACAATATCGCCTTTTGTATACTTATGTATTATTTTAAATTAACAAGTGAAGGAATAAAACATAATCGTTTTCTCTTGTGTGAAAAATGTGCTGACTTACCACCGGCTGTTAAAAGAATAATTAAGAACTTTTCTATTTAAAAATAATAGTTATTAAATTAGAGTGTACTAATCAACCATTTAAATGTTAAGTTACAAAAAAATAATGTTATTCTTTCCGCAGCGGAAGAAACAGTACGTTCTAGAGTTGTCAACTGCCGCAATCAAAAACATAAAACACAATGTTACCCCCTGACCTTTCATAGCAGGTCGTGCTGAATGTAGAAAACTTAATAAATCAAAACCTTTTCCAGTGTACGAAAGTTCCTGAACAATTATAGCGATCCGAACGGCCCGTTACCCAGGGTTGCAAAATTCCAGTAGCTTTATTAACTATAAACTAAATGATGGTATATTTACAATCAAATGTGAAAAAAATATGTAAAAAAGTCGGCGAAAAAAGAAACTAGAATCTAGATATACGAAAAGTTTGGAGTTTAGATAAAAACAAAGTGTTTTTATGGATTTTCAATTGCAAACAACAATTTTATCATTATTACCAACCTAGTTACATTTGGTATTTACAGCTCGAAGCAGACAAACGGGTTAGATAAAGTATTAGTTATTATTCGCTATAAACACTAGAGCAGTTATTAATAGCGTGCTAGTTTTGGAGAATACAGAGTGTGCCACTCTTAACGCTTACTTTGACCAAACATGATAATCAACCCATTGCTCTGGCAACTAACTCTTTCATCTTAGAATTTCGGTAGAAAGTGCCTCAAACGTTTCAGAATGTTATCATTATCAGAATATATAATTGCCTGGAAACATTGAGTCAACAAAAATAGGGGGTATTTTTGCCATGTGATATTTTATACATATGTATTTGTTTCAAATCTCCTCCTTATAGACGCTGCATTTTCAATATTTTTTTCGTTTACTTTTAATTCGGACTTCATTTAATTCCATATCCAAAACGCAGTGGAATGTCACAATGAAATGACTTGACTGTTCGTAGTTCACAAACGTAGTGGTACCGGTGGCTTTAGTGTGTTTACCTTGAATTTGTAAAAAAAAACTCTAACAATATCAATACATACACATGTACATACCAAAGAGTGGAATTATTAATTAATTCTTGAAAACGAAACGCGCGTTACGACCGCCTTGGTCTCGATAAACAAATTGATAACTTATATAGAGGATAGATATTGAATGTCTATAAGTCTAGCAGCACAATGTACTATAAATCAATGAAACAAAAACAAACCGATAAAACAATAGAACAAATTATCCCACTGCTAGCCGAAGTAAGATGATTAGGGACTGTCCGATTTTCATGGACAATTGGTTTGTGGGACGTTATGGCTAGATGAAAACGCTTCATTCAGAGGAATTTCCATCCAACTGTATCTTGAAGCTCTTCAACATCAGCATCACACGTGTGATGGCACGGTGCCGCACGTGTTCATAGGCGACGGTGACCACTTACCATCACGTGGCCCGTATGTCTGTTTGTCAGTGTTTTGTATCAAAAAATGAATCAAATGTCTACGAACTGCGGTCACCAGTGGACATGAAGAGCCAACATGCTAGTTGTACGCTTTTATTAAACAAATACTCCTATATTATATAGGGTACAATGTTAGTACGATTCTGGCAAATGTTAATATTATTAAATGTTGTTAAACCTATCTATTTATTTATTTATACTCTTTATTTATTCATCATACAAGAAAAATACATAAAAATTAATAGGTGCTAGGCACTGCTAGGCATGGAAAGGCGGCCTTATCGCTAAGGAAAATATCTCTTCCAGGCAGCCTTCAGGCAGAAGTACAGAAAAACCTAGTGATAAAGAAGAACAGAGATCTACTTCTTTATCTCAATACTCAAACTCTCCGCCACTTCCACTCACATACTAATATTGATGGTTTAAACACCATAATATAATTAAATATTGTGGACATATCCCAATGACCTTGAACTGACGGAACGGGTCGCCACGAGTCACGTTGTTCCAGCTGGGCATGATACAATTTGACAAGGTCACTTGTGCCTAATTAGTTGGGGCGGTTGTAAGGCGTTTGTGTCACGCTAAATATTTATTTACGTTGACTCATTATTAGTCATATGGTATAGTAATCATTACCAAGTTAAGTCCTCTGATGATGATCGGGCGTAGCAAGATTTGTAAATAATTCGATTGAAATCCGTTTCACAGTATCATCAAAGTAGAAATTGATAGTTTACCGTGAAATATTACAGATACAATTTAACAATACCAAAATGTTAAATATTCTATTGATAATATAACATTCAAAGCAAGGGCTTCAATTACCCTCCACAGCACTAAAACGCTAAGTCGCTACTCGCAAAGTTTCTTAATAAAATATAACAACTATAACTTACTGATTATTATTTACTTGAAAGTTTCTTGGTATTAAAAATTACAGTGGTCGATCCAATTGTGAACTGGCGGACTAACGACATTTGTCGCGTCGCGTCGACAATCCAAATACCAGCTATTACTTTCACATCTTATTATACAACGATCTTTATGTATATCGAACTCGTGTCATGTCTTCCCAGTGACTATTCATATGTCTAGACTAGCTATTGTTCGTCAGTAGGTATATTGATTGTCATGCTCGCCAATAGATCACCGCTTCAAGGCACAGCTGAAGCGTACGAGTAATTATTATTATCGATACGGCGCACTTGTCAGTAATAATGTCACAAGTGTACTGAGCGGACACCGCGCGGCCTTGCTGCCTGCCGGCGACTGAACACGACTCCGCGCGAGCGCCGTGTCAGAGAATCGTTCAACATGCTTCTGTTATTCCACCGTGTGTGTCAATAATAGAATTCGAATATCGATTATGAAATGTTTTTCGTCGCGTTACTTCATTAGCATTATAATGCATTACTATTAGTAGCGTTATTATTATTATTCATGGCATTTATACAGCTGTATTCTGTTATGTCATGCTTCGTTGCTATTAAAGGTGTTTAGAATTATGATAGATGGTTTGCTGGTGTCGTTGTCAGTGACCCTGACAGCTAAGGCATAGTTCTTGTAATAGAGCCTATATAATATATCTCTTTAATCTTTATCTATTGTTATTATAAACTAATATTCATTACTAATATCTTTTAATTATTCTTATCAACAACCAATATTAACCGAAATATAAAATACTGCTAGTCATACTCCTATTGTACTGGACGAGATGGGTAGCACATGTCAATCCTTCCAACATTGACTTTAAATATTCTTCAATTATGTCACTCTATTATTAAATATACGAGTACTCTTTAGTAACCCATGCAACGCGCACGACGCTGTTCCCATATCGGTTGGAATGTCGCCTGTTATAGCGTGCGGATGGATGATAGCCGATACAAAGCAAATATAAACTGATTTACCTATCATACATATTAAACAAGAACACCTGGCAAATCGCTTGTAATGACACAGACAGATCGCATAAACAATTGTAATTAGTTCTTGGACAAATACAGCGCTGCAGGACTTCGCAGCATATCAATTATGAGCGCACCGATCTATCGGTTCTATCGTTAGAATTACGTTGCCCATATTATCAACGTTTTCTAGAAGAAAAATAAAAAGATGTTAATTTTAATTCTTACAACAAGACACGTGCACGGTAAATGGATTAAAAAATGAAAAAAATAATTATTAATTTCTAATTTACAAAAGTGAGCATATATACCCATAACCTATAGAATAATTGATTTTATTCTTTTCTGAGACTCTCGAGTCTAATACGACGTAAATGCTGGGCACCTGTTGCCAATTATGACACTTATGTTTAATGAAATAAGGATCATATTATATCGTGTTATTTACGTAATATTCCGTTATTGTATTGCGCTTTTTGTATCTTTAAGCATACATAACTTTTTTCAATGTTTGAATATTTGTCGTTTTGTTTTAATTTTGTGTTATATATAACGCATCCGTGTTCATTGGCATTCTATTAGGAAAAGTAAAACAGTAAATGGATTTTACAATAGAAATATTATTGACGAAAACTCAAATTTCAATAAACACGGTAGATTCTAGTGTGCAAAAAAAATTTGTATGGTCACCATCATTAACTATTAGTTAGGTTAAAAATAAAACAATGGACCTACTAAGAAATACATCGTATAAGTTAAGACTAGTGAAATTAGTTGGTCATCCAACTTAACAGTTAATATGTTTAATCCCACGGTGTTAAGTCACGATGACAAAGTGTAATTAAGTAATGTAATGTATCGCTAATGCCCCCGCTTCCCTGGCCAATGGCTCCCACGGTTCACGTTACTTGTAAGGATCGTGTCATGGTAAATGGATAGGACTTCCACGTTTCGCCTATAACGCTAGCTCGTTTAGAACAATGGATAAGAAACTTTCATCATCTCATCATCAGCCAGTAGGTACCATCTTCGGGCAAATTCTGGGAATAAGCCGAGTGAAGTAAAGCACTTAATGCGGAATGCCTATACACTTTCATATTTACTTTTATATACGCTTTCAAACAATCTGAGTTATGTACGAGTGCAGATGAGAGTTTGATCGAGTTCCATGTAACTAATAATAATTAAATTATGTATGAAGCTTTCACAATGAATAAATAATTAATAATTAAATTATTTATTAAACTTTCACAATGAATAATTAATACTTAAATTATTGATTAAACTTTCATAATGGATAATTAATTTGTTGTAAATTTAGAATAAAGTGTAGCGAGACTCCATGTTGATATGGAATGTGTCCTTCCTCCCCTGGATAACTATGCCGTTTGAATCAGCAAAATTTATATATATGACAGATGTAATCATTGTGTCCAAATGAGACTTATGAATAACACCGTCCGAAGGTTTATTTATTTCATACAATCGTGACGCATCACACAGAACACTGGTCATGGTGTAAGATTATGACAGATCTAAAGGCATAATTATGTTCCTACTACATTTTGAATAAAAAATTCTAGACAATGTGTACATAATTATTGTATTGTGATGTCTATTAGTTATTGTTATGTGTGCGTGTAAAATCATTTATATATGTAATGATTTACAATATTATATAAGTACCTATATATATATATAGACTGATGAATGTAGACGAAGCACGTCAGGTTTGCAAGGTTAGAGATGTTTGGCACTCCGTGCTCTTTGCCTACCCCGCTAGGGACCTGGCGTGACAGTTACTTATTTATTTTATTATATATATATATGTCAGCTCTGGTTATTCAGCACAGTACCACGGTCTGGATCAGATGGCCGAATGTCTGTTGTTTATATTCAGTATCTTTCAATCGCCGGATACAAAGTATCGTTATATGTATGTATATATTTAGTTTAGGTGGGTCCTTATATCACTTGCCCGGTAATTGGACTACATGCTTTACCTGGTTTAGCGTCAGAGAGAGGCGTATGTGTTATTCCAAGATAGTATTTTATAGTTATGATAGGCTAGGTGGCGAGTATAAAAGTAAATTTAGGTTTCATAGGTCGTGGGCGTTGCGAATGTGTTGTGGTGCTACTCCAACGACGCTTCGATTATGGATATTATGTATATGATTATCAATATCATATATGTAAATATGCGTTTACTTTGTATGATAAAAACAATTCTGAGGCTCTCGATTGAAACATAAAACCTTTATATGCCTGACGTGAAACTTAAAACTTAAATGTCTAGCTAAACGTAAACTTTTGCGTATTTTAATGTTGTGCATAATTTCTCTTTATATTGACTTCATCATCATCATCATCATCATCAACCCATTGAACGTTCCACTGCTGGACATGGGTCTCCTCTCAGAACGAGAAGGATTAGGCCATAGTCCACCACGCGGGCCAAATGCGGGTTGGTAGACTTCACACACCTTAGAATTCTTTCTTTTTCTAAGATATCCAGGTTTCCTCACGATGTTTTCCTTCACCGTTACAGCAAGTGATATTTAATGTTAAAAACGCACATTGTAAAGAAAGAGGTGCGCACCAGGATTTGAACCCAGAACTCCCAGTGTGAGAGCTGAATT
>DVPR01000009.1:0-24891 GCA_018239345.1 Oxynetra stangelandi
CCTACATCTCACGTGAATTACTACGAAAAAAAATTGCAAAGCAAAAACGAACTTGCGAAAGTATCAAGACTGATTCACCTCGGTCGCCGATAGTTCACGCGCGAGCGGGACGGCAACACGCGTTTCTCGCTCGCACTGCCGCAAGTTTTTTCCGAGATTCGTTTTTATGCGCGATACTCGCGGCCCTTCTTGCTGACAATATATTTTTTGTCTGATACACATTAATTCTACTAGCTAGGTGGTCGTTTTACTTATTTTTTCTATGAATTGCTTTATCTGCATCGCACAAGTCTTAATTACAGTAAATCTGATGGGAATTTTTATGAACGTACAATTCGTTCTCTTAATAATGTGACGTCATATCTACTCTAAGGTACATTTAATCCTGCTCGAATTGTCTGTTTATCTGTAACTCTGAATAGAGAAGCGTGGCCGAGCATTCCCCAGGCCGGCGGCTGACCTGAGTGTAGCCTCGTAACTGGTTTCAGTTCAATTACACAGCGGGTTAAAGTTACTTTCAGTACTAAAAAGCTTTTGTTAGTTCTAATTAATGGCTGGTCATTGATCCAGCGATTAGTGAACTTGACAGCATACCTTATTGATGTTGTGGGTTCAATTCTCGCCAAGAACAAATATTTGTGTACCAAGCACGTATTCTGCGCGCTTGTATGAAAATATGCTTAATATACTCTGTTATATTATCTAGTTATAGTGCTTGATGTACCTAGTTTGAAATCATATAGCCGAGTGTAATGATTTCCTAAAATATTATTGTTATTACCCAGAAAGCTATAGCATGTCTTAAATATTTGTTCAGTGTGGGAATTGAACCCATGATCATCGTGTCAGATACGAGTACCGCAAAATATTTGGCTAACAGGTCAATCTATTGCCTAGTTACAATTAAATAGGTATAATATCACACTTATACAAGCTGAACTTTTCAAATAATTTAAGAAACACGAGCACATCAGCGCCCATAGCCGCTATCATATATACTTTAATTAGATTTACACTTAGATGCAGGTGTATCTTCTTATAGAAGAATGTAACTAATACTATAATAGTGCATATAGCACACACATAATACAAACACTGCCAAAACAAGAACAATATTATTACAGAAAAATGTGCCATTTTATAGACATAATCTAGTTGTTAAGCGTAATCTGTACTCTCGTAGTAGACAATATATTCTACCTAGTTATGATTAAAATGGCAAAAGAAGTACAAAAATATTTCAGAAAAAATTGCCATTTTATAATCATCGCTGTTGTCAACTGTTTCACTGTTGTAATAAAAAAAATGTCATACCCAATTAGTGGGCACAGCGGACTAGCAAATGATTTAATAACAATATGAGTGAGCGAAATAAAAAAGATCCCTTCAATGTCTTAACTTCAGCACTTGGCCAGCGGAGCGACTAATATCTCGAATCGAGGGTTACATAATTAGTGCTTGTACAACTATCGCTTACGGTGGTTATACCCATTACTTTTATATCATATTTTTATGGCATTTTAGTTAATTGTATTTGTGATGGTAAAATTAATTAATGCATTTAATTATTTATTCCTTATTACACCAAAGTAAATAAATGGTATAAAAAGTGGTCTTAACGCTAATGAAATTTCCTGCCAGTTTACCTTTTGGCCAAGCGGAACACATAGTAGGCGGTTAATCAAGACTAAGGATAAGCTAATAACAAATTATAGATAATGTTGAATTCCGTTCTATCAATTATGGCACTAGAGATATGACGTCATCAATTTCCAAAAATCAGATTCCAAAGATCTGTTATCAATGAAATTAATTTTCTCGAGGCATACGAGAAAGATATGATTATTTATCAAAACAAACCTATTTTATCGTGTAGTGATTTCACAGAAATAATTCTAAACGAAATTAAGAAAACTATTAAAGTTTTGTTATGGGTTAATTGAATAATTTTTATAATATCGACATGAATTAAACTCGGGTGATTTAAATGCTCATTTGTTTCCATTATAATATAAAAAAAAGAACCCGCAGTGTTTCATTTCCGAAGTCCTCAGGTCCTGCCATACCCTAGCCTAGACCCAGCCAAGCGGTTAATATCTCAAATTAACGGTTCCGTAATGACGTGTGCTGGAGCTATCGTAACTGTTAGTTACGCGATTATTCCCCATTACCGATAAATGTGGCGACATATGACTATGACTAACATGCGTGTTGCAGTAATCATGCAATATTTGTCTTTTTCAATCAAATTTTTTTTTGTATTTTATTACCCTTTAACAGGTACTTTGACTTTCCTACTTTCACTTGCTCTCAGACGCCAACGTAAACTGCCATTTCTATAACTTAACGCCATTTCTATAATTGTCGAGACTGTGCAATGAAGCGGTAGGTAAACCAAGTGAACATTAATTGAAACATTAAATCACATAATATATATTAAACACTTTAACGCATTTATAGCCTCTTTATATCCATCTGCGAACACCAAACAAGCACATAGACATTCACACATAAACACACATACTCACACAGACACAACGAACAATGAAAGGTTAGATAGAAAAAATGTCTTCCCACGCGTTTCCATGTCAACGGCGCGCTTAGTGATACACGACATGAAGCGGGGCTGATTTATGACGACATCGGCCATTGCGAGGCAATTACAGGAGGCTGCTGTGTTTACGTACATTAATAAGTAGAAATACCTCTCAATTACATAAACGTCTAGGACTTGAATGATTACTGCCTCGAAGAATGGGTTAGGGTTATCAAATAACGTGTTTCGTGTATTGGTAAGAGATTTACTATTTGTTTCCGGTAGAGATAATATTCTTATTGTAAGACTCTACTATCACTACCAGAAGTAGATATGAGGTTAAGTGGTGTTTGGATTGTACTGTTGCTACTAGGAATGTTAGCGAGCTTCACCGAGTTCATCATTATCATAATATCTTGGGACAACGCCACACAGGGCCATCCGATTTCAAAAAAGGTATTTAAACAGTCCCTGTGTTATGGTACCCAGACGACTGATAAAGTACCTACATACTTATATAGATATATTTTTATTTTTTCGAAACCCCGACAGAAGAAATGCTTGTGCTCATGTTGTGTTCACTAAATACTACCACAACCAGCCAGCCGAATCTTTGACCCTGTTATCATTCCACTTTTAGACACGTGTCTCACAGGGGAAGGGGGAAGGGTTAGGGTCGTAGTCTATAACGCTGGCGGCACGGGTTGACGGACTTCACGCGCCTTGCGAACATTATGGAGAACTTTAAGTGGTGCAGTTTCCTCGCCATTTTGCCGTTCACCGTTACAATGAATGATATTTAATCTATAGATTCTTAAACTTTCAAAATATTTATTATTGTGACTCGTGGTAACTGCTCCGAGCAAGTTTAGGCAAGAGAATTCCATCTTATTTAATAATGAGGCATGAAACCAGGAAGACATATGTAGTGTACTTAATTATTTAGTTTAACGAGGACAGTTTTATAATGAAATCTAATGGAAGTGACCGATACGTTATGAAAGGATTTGTAAGACAGTTTGTCAGTCTTTACTTTGTAAGGTACTTTAAGTGGACAACGCATGATAGCTGTAAACCTATTGAGAGCTTTGCGACAAGAGATAGTGATATTACATACTTATATAATTAATTAAAGTAAAGTATAATATTCATAATAATTAATTTAATTAATAAAGTTGAATATATTATATAACGCGTGAGTTTAGCCGGAGCTGGTTGATATGATAATCGTGAGTATTTATCCTGTGTTTTACATATGTTTTAAAATGTATAATAATGTATGTAATTTATCAGTTGCATATTTAGCATATCACAGACTGTGCCTAGTTTGGGCTGAGATCGCCTTGTTTGTGTTATTCTAAGGTATCCAAAGCGTTATTAGTTATAAAATGCTAAAACGTCAGCAGTAAAATTTTATTAAAAATTATGCCATCACAAACGAATTACGAGCTGTTTTTTATTTTCACTTTAGATATTGATGTAAAATTTCTTGCCTCAATATACGGGAGCTGAAGGCAAGAAATTTTGTAAGAGGCAAGAATTAGGTGGATGGCAGCAAGGAGGTAAGAAACAGAATGGCGTTCGTTAGCCTGTTTTAATTTCAGCTAATTTTTATCTCTGAGCGGCGTCGTCTCCTTTTTTAAAGTAGCACGGGCCATTAGCTGCGGATTGAGTACGATATTACGTCTTGGTAGTTGCTGACCGATAAACTGAATAAAGACTATAAAAAAAATTGCAAAATATTTGAGCAAGTAATATCTTATGTAAGTATATACAATGCAGGGGTTATTCGTTTCAAATTGATATATTCCAATTAAAATGCTACGCATTATGCACTTAAACTGGCCATCTTAATCCTTAAGAATTCTTTACAAGTAATAAATGTCCATTAATAATTTAGAAATCTGTGATTTTGGAAAACTAAATATACCTTGCATAATAATTACTGACATGACTATTGATTAGTATTTAATACCAACGAGATATTATTTATAACAAAGTAATTTGGATAATTCATTTAATGTGAGCTTTAAAATATCTCAACGTATTGGAAAATGAGTACAGCAAATAATAACATTTAAATAAATAACTTACTACATTTTGCCAATGCAAAAGTTTAAACGTAAGTGATGAATTTAAAAATCAAGTATCAAAACCGCAAATCCTCATGCGTTTAAGAAATCTAATTTTTGCCCAGTTTTTCTCTTATTCTGGCCCCCAGAGGGCGCTGTTTTCCCGCCAATTTGTAGTGTTTGTGAAAATTTAACCTTAACTGTTGTCGTGTCGACAATTATCCGCCATGTTTCTCTTTATTTAATGACCATATTTATCTTTATTAAAACATTGTTGAACAACGTATTCTTTTATTTCATGCCAACGTCAAAATGAAAAATGTAATCCCTACATGTTGATAGCCAAATATTTCTGTACGAAACATTTACGTTTTCAAATAATACTAACTAAATCTAATTTTCTCCAAATGTTTTGACAAAATTTGTTAATAGCTTTGAGATTTAAAATAATCTATGTATGAAATAGTACATACATGCTGTTTTATTTTATAGCACTAATAATAAGGCATGTTAGCTACCGCACAGCATATGTTCTCACTTTGCTATAATTATTTATTAATAATAACAATATCTTGTTACAACTTAACACTATTCTAAATTAGGCTGAGCCTGTGTTATAGTGACCACACAATTGATTAAGACTCTAGATAATTTTACAGTCAATCAGAGCAAATACATTATGCTTGACACACAAACATGCACCTCAGATTGACAGCTCGCCCTAAGCCCCCGTTGTAGTATATTATTCGCTAATTACTAAACCAATAGATCATTGGGAATAAATTATCTTAAACTTTCATGTATTATAATAAAGTTTCACGTATTATCAATGAATGTATACAAACAATCTTCGAAAATTGTCATAAAAAATTCAAACTCAGGCAGGTGTTGGAAAAAACAGTATTTTCAACGGCCATAACAAACTTTTCTAATAATGTCTTGGCGAGTTAAGAGTGTCTCGCCGCTAATTGCGAAATAAATTTGCAAGTTCCCCAAAAAACGCTTCCTTCGCCTGAGTTATGACGGCCCGTAAAAAAAGATACGCAGCGACGCTGGCCCGTTGTGGCCGGTAAGTGCTGTATGATACAAGTTCGTTTTACACCCAGTTCAAAATTATCTGAATAATATTTTTTTTGTAATATGTATATTCCAGTCGAATTGCAATGTGGTATTTATTATATGTAATTTTATTATTAAGGGATTGTTTAGTTTTGTCTAATAGTGTTATATTTTTCCTTTACCTCTTAATGTTTATAGCGCCTTGTATCAATCAAGATCGCATTATTATTAATATAATTAATATTGTGATATTATCGACATAAATAATTATGAATCATTTCGTTAATAATCCAAGGATACGCTAATTGATCGCAGAAAAAGACAAAAAAAAATTTATAACTTATGAATAAATTACATATGTGTAATCTTCATCTCAAATAATTTATATATTACAACATTTACTTATTTAAAATTGGCCACAATTTCTATTCTGTATTTGTTTTTATTTTTGCCTTTTAATAACATCTTAAAGAGAAATAAATAATAAATGTATTCGCGATAAAAATGGCCCACTCGTTAGCAATTTCGGAGCGTAACACTTAAAAAATATCCAATTATGAATATGACACAGAAAGGGGTAAAAGATATTGCGGGCTCGGAGAAAAATGAGAAAAATCAAGACGCCGTGTCGAGGGGAATCTAAATTTCATTGTAACTGATGTTTCCGCGCGACTTTGCACGTCGTTTTTAGTTCATTTGTTCGTTAACTGTTTGGTTACATTTGAAATATTTTTACCCGATTAAGTACTTTTAAATTTGATGATTAAGTTTTAAATTAAAAAATATATATATATATAATTAAATTTAAGCGAAACTCACATGACTTTTGGTAAAATTCTTAGAACGTCAATAGAAATTTCATATATTTTTATAAATAATTCTTTACCCTATTTCTTTAATTGTATGTCAAATCTTAAGACTTTATATGCTCTAGATATTAATAATAATAAATAAATAAATGTACATGATTTTTTTTTCGACAGTAGGTATGATTTGCTACACAAAAATACCACCAAAAATAATATATAAAAAAATATTGTTTGTTTTTAATATTTTCGCTCATCACGCAAATACTAATGAACTGATTTTAAGGAAATTAGCTATAGTAATAACTTAATGTCCGAAACTATCATTTAAAAAAAATCGAGAGCTAAATAATATTAAAAACTAGCATATTATATACAGAAATATTTAAACATACTGTTGAAATTAAGAACACTATAAACGATTTAGAACAAGCAGTTGTATATCAAAAACCGTATACACGCTCCATGACTCCTCATTGCCCCTAATTACTTGAGCGCTACAAGAATAAAAAAAACTTCAGTTAAGAGCAGACGCCACCGGAGAATCTTTCAAAACCTATTAACTCTGAAAGCCGTTCGGTCATTAAACCACTTTTTTTTAAACGTCCTCGCTGCGAACACTTTTTCCTCCCCCGGACACTTTTCATAATTATCACCGCGCCCGCCCCCGCCCCCGCGCCCCTTTACAAGATGTTACAGTCAGAGTCAGTTAAGGACACAATTATGTATGTATTGTCGTAGTGCTGACACAAAATTGTATCCACTTTATTAACATACTATCAAAAAGACAAAAGACCCGCGCGAGGACCGATGTCCTTCTTGCAGAACTCGGGCGATCAGTCTTGAAATTCTCTCGTCTTTACATTAATAGTTGCGGGACCTCCACAATGCTAATACATTTTTTCATAACCAATATATCAACATGCTAAGGTTTCTAACATTAATACCTTACATTTTGTTAATAAAAAACACTGTGAAAATATAAATGGCGCATTAACAAGACACTCTTATAAGAACTGATACTTTCACATCGGGTAGCGGGTTCGAAAAAAGCCGTACAAGCAATAAAAGAAAAGCAAGAAAGCAACGAGCCAGACAGCCTAAATATAAACGGACGGTTGATCTCTCGCGGCCGTTTATACATCATTAAAACATTTTGAAACAGTACATAAAGGTACCGGCAGATAGCACCGATCTGATTTACTCGCCGGGGCGAGATCAAAAAAACTTTTCAGCCGAGCGCCCCACTAGGTACTAAGAAAAAAATCCCCCAAAAAACCCAACACATGTCTCGGGGCGAACGTCAAAATCGTCTCAATCTCGAGCCGAAAAACAATTGCAATCTGAATTTTAAACTCGCAACGTGGTCATATGAGTCTTGTGAATTTTTTCTCTCGAGTTCGTTGCAATAAATCTCGGCGCAATAACTATAAATTCATTGCGAATCGACATGCAAATGCCGATGATTTTTTTGGCAGTGCGTTTAAAGTACTTTTGTCTTGGATTCCGATGTGATGGAGATGTCGTTTTTAACAACATTTTTATGGTATTATTATTTATTATATTATTTGATCAAAAACTACATGATTCAATCGTTACAGCAACAAAAAATGTAGCCTGAATATTTTCATTGCAATATTAAAATGTTAGTAAAAATTTGTCCGATTATTGGACGGTTTTGAAAATTTACAGTAAAAACGATGAACAAGTATTACTTCTTCGTAAGTAAATAATACTTCAAAACATCTCTATACCACCGCATTATGCTGTACTAAATACAATGAATATTTTTGGGGACCAAAAAAATTAATTTAATATTTCTTATAACAATACGCTCCATTAATTCCCTGTGCCCTTCACCGCAAGATCAAGTACTTACAAAAAGCAGTTTTTATTTTACTCGAGTGTACTTTCTTGCATCCGATGGACGCCACATTTTATTTTTTTAAGCACCTGTGTCTTACAATGCTTTGCATGTTGCGAATGCTCTACATAACAAAAAAAACGTTGAAACTGTCTTTACGTTGAATAATGTATAAAGGGGATGCTATAAAAATTTACAGCCCTTGTAAAATTAAAAAAACTATACTTCTTATCTACTTCGTCATTTTAACAAAAGTCTGTCACTAAACTATTGCTTTATATATTTTTCTTTTATGCATTCTTATTTCTCTTTATATAACGTAATATATTTTTGAATATCTTAATTGTAAATTTTAGCGCAAAATCCAACATAAATAATTTGAGACATCTATTGAACAGAATTTATTACCGGACAATTTGACGTATGACAGACATATATTACACATATTTTTTCCGAAAGAAAGTGGCGAAAATTCGCCGACTTTCGCCAAAAACAAAAAGGAAACCAACACAATGCTGAGATTTCTTTTTGCAACGCAACATAACGAACCAAAGTGCACATGCAGCGCACCGCTTCCTGGATTAAACGCGAACCACCTTGATCGCAGATGGTTAGTAATAAAATAAAAAGTAACTATATATAAAACCAAAATGTCGGAGATACAGATTAAATAAATTGTTAACGCACCCGAGGCGTTATCGTTAACATATTTTTTTATATCGAACTTAATCTAGATTGTCTATGTTTCCGTAATGAATATGTAATGCAATAGATCGAGTCTAGATATTTATGGTGCCCTAAGTTACGGCCGCATTTTCCGTCCATAGATTCGTTGATAAAACAGCGATAGATAACACAGCCTATTGTTTGCTGTGAAACTTAAAATTACCAGAGATAATATTGAAACGTTAAATTATGAGAGTTTCATCAAAATAGGGAGTTTAATTAGTAGAATTGCCTTCGCCATACTATTTGAAATACACTATATGAGAGACGTGTTTTGAATATCTAGCAGAGGAAAAGTACCCGCGGACTAGACTTACGCAGTAATAGATTATTCAAAAAAATATTTATAACCAGATTCAATAAACGTTAATATTCATGTTAAGACTAAAACAACTCTAGCACTAAAATAAATCTAGATTAAATAAAACAAAAGAGTTCTAAATTTCCCGATTAGATTCAAACATATGCCAAGACACGGACCCATAAACTAAGAGAGCCATGAAAGAGTTACAACTGTCAGATGTGTCCGACCTTAGCAGAAGCCGACGTTCATAGCATTGGATGACTTATTCTGTATTATAACGTTAACCAGATAAACATGACCTGAAGTTAAACTGTGTTTCGGACGCAATGCCTCAGGACAGCAGTGGCCAGCCAAACCGATGTCATGGTTCATACTATACTTCGTCTTTTGAATTACAAAATAACCATATTACAAGTTCGATTTTAAAGCTTGATGTTCAATTGTTTATATTTAAGTCGAGAATGGGATTCGATTTTTAACTTTATTTCTTTGTTGATGTTCATTTGTTTATTTCTAAGCCAGCAATGGGATGTACACTTATAAATAATCTTAACATTACAGTGTTTGGTGGTTGCCAATACCCTCAGTGGTTGTGTTCGCGGCGCGGCGGCTTCCTGTGCGGGATTGCGAAAAACCACCCTTCATTATGTTCTGATCTATGTGAATATATCAAGTTTTCATTAATTAAGCCGTTCTGTCGGATATCAGGATGTATCATTGGTTCTTCGATTGGATCTCATGTGTAAAAATTACCGTATTGAATTAGTGTAAAGGTACACAATCAAAATTCAAAGCGATACCTAACTAAATGAAAATATATTTTGATTTATATTTATTGTTTTAAAAAATGTTTTCAAGCGTTTCTAAGTCGAGACTCTTTTTTATTTTAATCATGAAACTCAACTTTTGAACTTGTAAATTCCAACTTTTGAACTTGGAAATTCCAAAAAATTTACGAATTAAAAAGTTCACTGACAATAAGAAAAATACAGTAAGAAAAATTATAATGTTAATCCCAATAAAATAATAATAAAATAAAATAAAATAACAATAACATAATATAGTTAACATGGCTCCATCAGAACGAAATTGATAATTTGGTAAGCGAGACGTTCAAAACGGTCATGTAAAGTTTTTCAGTAAGTCCCCCACACGGAACCGCCGCACGCCCTATCATTGGAAGATAACAATACGCATTGAAACAGGTGCCAACTCACACGTTGCAGCGTGGTCCAGCACTCTTCCAGCGTGCGTTCGCTGATGCTCTGGCCGGAGCGCGCCTGTTGCTGCAAAAAAAACACACTTAAAACCAGCTCCCACTCATTTACTCGCATACTTCCACTAACTCACAGTGTCTTAGTTCTTAAAGTTAGGACAAGACCTAATTATGTGATACGAAGTAGGTAAAATGGCGCATATTATTCTTTGGAAGAAAAATGAAGTTTTGCTACTTTTAATATGTTCAAATTATTTTTTAATATTTCGTTCTTTCCTTCAGGTATTAGAAATTCACGTTCCTGTAAAGACGTTTAAGACTATTATTAAATGTAAGTTAAAATAGCAATTTAAAGTAAACTAAAATAAAAATATTGATATGATTACAATTCATTAATAAAGCTATTTAATATTTGAAGAAAATATTCATTTATTATCTCCTTTATTAAATACGTTATGATGTTCAAAGCGCTATATATTCTATGAAGCAAGTGTTAGAATATAAAATTATACACAGAAACTTTGTAATTTTATTATATTAAAAAGAAATTTTGAGCATTCATCAGACTGTTACATAAAAGTAACAACATCAACAATTAAAAACTTCGCAAAGAAAGTTAGAAAATTGTAATAACTTTTGGAAAAGGTGAAAGCTTCTTAAAGATCCTAACGACTAGTGCGATGAAGATATATTCGATAAAAAAAATATATTTGTTATTATATATTCTTATTTTTACCCTTAAACTGAAATATTTCTGCATCTATCTGCATTAACTTTTAACTTGATAATATTTCACACTTTTATAATAAAATAATCACCATAACCAATTCTGAACTTCCGTTAATCATTGTTACATTGTAATTTGAAAAAAAAACAATTAAACACAATCACCTGTAATCTTCCTTGATATATTGTTTATATGAAATAATTGGATTAATTTGTAATGTGTGTGTGTGTGTGTGTAGTAAATATATTGATTATAAAATTATTTACCAAAGCGAAAGGCAGCATCGCACTGCGGTCGCCGAGGGGCGCCTCTCCGCCGGGGGACTGCGCCGGTGGCTGTATCCAAACACAGATATTAATTACATATTTATTTCGATATCCAAGATAATAATAATACGAGCATTGGAAGAAAATTAAAAAAAAATAAACAACTGACATCGAAAGCTAATTTAAAAAATTAATATTTTTCACTATTTCATTTTGCAAATTTGCAATAAAAAATCTTTTTTATACTCAATAATAGATTGAAAAAGTCTCCGAATCATAATAAATATTGTATAAAATTCGAAATAGAAGATTGTTTTCGTTTTATTTCGATATTACTGAAATTAGCTATATAATGGCTATATGTAAATATGATTATAATTTAGCTGTATCTAAATATCCGCATCTCGCAATAAACCGAACACTTAGGACATTTTTGTGGAAAACAAACAAATCACATGTGACTAAGGATCAGTAATGAATCACGATATCGCAGGGAAAGAAAAGATAGGACCTATCTTATCACCAATTTATAAACATAATATAGCCAATATATAAAAACAGCAAGTACAATAACAAAACTGTAAAAGTAATAACAACAGGAATTACATTAACTTTTCACAATTCGGAAACTTTTTAAGACATTCATTCATCGCAAAAATATAAATTACATTTATTAAATGTAATATTATCGAATATTTAATAAATAATTTAGAACTACATTAATAAAAATCACATTCTTTTTCTCATCCCTAATTATAAGGATTTAAATAAGCATTGTTAAATATCATAAGCACTGTTATGAACTACATATATATAAAATCATGCAAAGCATTTTACTCTTAAGCCAATTAATTAGGCATTGCTTAGCATTCTACCGCGGCGAATTTCTGCGGTAGAAATCACTGACATGATAGGTACTCGGACGTCTGATAGGTATAGTTTGTAACCTTAGTATACTGTATTCTACCGCTCTTGGTTCATACCTCTTAATGTTAACTATAGCAAAGTGAAAGTACTTATACGGTTTGCTATGGGTCACTGTCCATCACGACATTTGAACTGAACATTATTAATTGTTTAAAATATTCACACACATACAAATGATTAATAATTTAAAATATTTTTATTGTACCAATATCCAAATAGTAGGTAGGTAATGGAAAGGGAAAATTAATAATAATACTGGACTAGTTAATAAATGATTGTAAAAGTGAGCTTAGTTTTATTATAGTACTAACGTTAAAAAAGAATTATTAGAAATATTTCAGAATTAAATTTTCATATAACTATGCATAAAAACAAAACAAAATTATAACCAAAATCTAAATAAAGCACACACTCAAGCATTAACAAAATAAAGAATGTACTTTGTAGAGTACAATTGATAAATTTCTAAACATGTTCAGTACCGCAGTTTTATACGACTCATATTTTTAAAAAACAATTCCTATAGGAATTTATAAAATTAATTAATTTATTCCTAATTTAATAAATTATACTTGTCTATGTCTATCGAGAGATAAATAAAACATATCGAGAAGTGAAAACAGGTTATTTATTCCCACATATGTACCTAAATGTTACAACAAAGAAAAACTAGCTAATTCCAAATATGTATATAATATCGTATTAATATCGACCAAAATTTCGCTTAAGACAAATACAAGCTCTAAAACCTTCTATTCAACGATCATTATGAAATTATTATTTCGTAGCACTAAATTGTCCAATATTTGTTTCGTTATATTGAAGAAGATTTTTGAGCAACACGTTTCAATAACAAACATATATTTTAAAGCAGTACGTTCCTCCATATTGATGTAAGCGCTTCGGACTGTCGAACCGGCGGTAATGAACCTTCACAAGTATTTGTGTCATGAGCCCGGATATTTGTGTTTTATCCGGATATTTGCTCTGTATCCGGGTGTAAAATGATCTATGTAAGTATGTATTTAGTTCATCAGCTGTCTGGCTAGTTATGCGATCAAGTAACCGAGTGTGAAATCTAGATAATATTTTTATTCTAGATTATTGATCGGGAAATATGCAATGAATATTTGCATCATCTTTAATGCAATTATGTCCAAGGGAACTATTGTTTTATACTGCAGCCTTTATTTGCTGCTGCACTGCCTCACTTTATTTGCTGTACAGCAGCAACGCAGTGTTTCTACTGCTGCAGTGTTGTAGGCAAGACAATAAACATTAGTCGCACCTAAGTTACGCTATATTATTCATTGATATATAAAAAATATACTCTATTATATGTACCTACTATATTTCCTATAAACAATGCTGTTCAATTATTAACCTCGCTTCTTTGAATTCAATAACTTCTATGCCACCAATGTAAAGTCATAACAACGCATCTGAGACTAATCATTACTTAATCATAATATTTTCGAAGGTAATTGGCAAATGAGCTTAAAAATACTTTTGTTTTATACAATAATAATTTAATTGTTTTTCCGTCGGTACGTAGGGTGTACATACTAGTTCTATTGTATAGTTTTCTTTATGTACATGAAAAGAAGATTTCTAATTTAAGATATGAGGATTGTAAAAAGCTATAACAAGGAAGCACATTATGTAGCTAATGCTAGGATAAATAAAAACCTAATGCACTTCAAAACACATCTTTCGGCTACTTAACATGCGTATCGAGCCACAAAGTTTTAACTATCGACAAAAAGTTTAATTAAACAACTAAGCGAAAGAAATCTAAAGCAAAAATTTAAAAAAAAGCTTACAAATAAAAACAGGAAAATGTTGGAAACAAGCCACACACACACACACACTAACACATGAACACAAATATACATTGGCACACGCACACGAGCATAGAGAGAAAATATTATTTACATCGACTTTAGTGAGGGATGATAGTAAATTTACCAGCGCAAAGGGCGCGAGCGACCGCTCGCTCATGGTGGAGTCTGCAGACGGCGACTGCTGCTGCTGGCGGTAGGGAGAACAACTGGTTAGTCACACCTACTGACCTCCTGTCAATAAATCGGCGAAAACGCGACCTATTTTTAAAAATCATAATGTTCCATTTTACCATCTAGAGAATTCGGTTTGGTTTAAATCTGCTTATAGGTGAAAAATTCATAAAGTAATTTGTTTTAAAGTTATCGAATACGTGTTTGTCTTTTGTTTTCTCTCAAAATTTGGAAAGCCCGTTGATTTCACTACTTCCGCATCTTTTCAAGCGACAGAATTATATAGGATTCATTATAGTGTTATTTCTGTTAATCAAACTAGAAGACATTTAAATATATGTATCAAAAAAAAATACTTAAACATAAGTACTAAAATCACATGTATTTCACAATACTCAAATCAAAAACTTAAAGTTTTTTCAACAAAACATATTAGCCTTGCAATTAATTTAGGTTTTGTGCATTGTAATAGGTACATTTTATTTATAGGTCATTTACACTGATTGCCTTGATGTAACCTATCTTGTGCCCGATGTAACTTACGCGGCTATTAGTTGAAATATTGAAAGTCGTTCAATTTTGTACACTTGTAAAACAAATTTACTACAATAAAGTAAATGGTAACGCATTATATAGGTATGGTAAAAGGTTTATTGCTTTCGATTTAATATAATTTTTCTTACTATTATCGTTCAGTTACTGAACTTAAACAATTGACCTGACGGTGTTCATTCAAAAACAATTCAAACGAAATTCGTGTTACAAAGTTTGATGTGAAAAATGTCTCCATAATTTTAATGAACCATATTTTGATAGCCACCTCTCGACTCAACGACCGGCAAAAGAAAAATATTAATAAATCAAATTTTAATTAACCGTTCCACCAAAAAAAAGTAACCACAATAGCTTCAAGCACTTTTCAACCGTTAAATCTATATTTACAGAAAAAAAACACATGAATGCGAAATTGGATCGGCCGTATCGAAAACCGGTTTCGATTCAAACGGAATTTTTAAAACAAAACGTTACAAGAAAAAAATTATAAAACGGGAACAGATCCGCTGCAACAAATAACTGTCAACACCCCTTCTGTGAAACAAAGCGCGGCAAAAAATTAAAAATAAAAAAAAATTAAATCACAACGAACCCCTAATCCAGCGGCCGTGGGAATAAACAAATGTCGGGCGAAGGTGAACGAATTTCAAACTAATTTCAAAGGCGATATTATTTCGAATCCGTTTTTTTGTTTTAATTCAATTCTAAAAAACATGCCATAGTCGCTGCATTGCTCCTATCTCATTAATAACTCCGCCGCAGTTTCGTTTAGTAAGGTGCATGAAAACGGAAACAGAAAACAAACATGCCATCGTAATAATATAAAAATTATCGTTATTGTCCACGTTCGGTTGAAAATTTGATGCCATATGCGACGAAACATTCCACTGTTCAAACTGTCGACGGGCCGGTGATAAGCAAACACCGAAGTAATAGAATTATCACTGATTACTGTAATTTACATATCCATTGTAAGACCGGATGCGACATACGGATAAAAACGATTTAATAATAAGTTTGACGCGAGGCCCTTTAGCCCTTTAACAAAGCATTACAATATGTTGCCTCGGCGTCTTGTCTTTTTTTAAGGAAGTAGGGATCATTCAAATTGTGAACGAGTTTTGTGGGACCCCGCGGAGGTCAGTCCATCAGCATGTCTTGGCCAAGTGAGACGTTCCCGCCACTGATTTTATTTATAAAACCGGATTATTCACAACAGTTGTTTTTGGAAATACTCGCTGCCGAGCTCACGTTTGAGATGGTTCAAAAGTGCGTGTACTTTAATAATAACCATTTTGCCGTATCATAGCAATTTGAATATTCATAAAAACTAAATTCAAAGTAACCGATTTAAGTATTCGCTATGCGTTTTGTTTTGCATTGGATCGCACAAAAATCACAATCTGAATCATAGTAGGAGTCGCCGGCGGTAAGAAATGCCCAAGATTGTGTTGGAAAACAAAGTGCTTTTAAAATCCTATCCTAAATGTTGTTTTTATTCTAAAACTTTATTATTATTGTAAAACTTTCCGTTTTATTAACAAACGATTCCACTGTTTTCCTTAAAAAAACTTTAAGTGATATGCGAAAAAAAGAAATTCTAAGACTGTCATTCTTATGACTCTTGATTTCTAAATGTTTTAAAACACATCTTTAACAAAGATCTTAATTACAAAAAGAACTTACCTGTATTTCATTGACCAACTTCTCAGAGGCAATCATGTGGACTGGCGTTGCTGGTGGTTGTGGTGTTGGAGGCGCCGGGCCGGGTTGGTTGTGACCCTCGACTTGGTCCTGGACAGGTGAGCCAGGACGACTTCTGTTCCAAAAGTTTTGCATTTTGAACTGTCGCTGCGCCTCCGCTTGCAAGGCCGGTATGTGGAGGGATAGAGGAGCAGCACTCAGGTCTAAGGCACTGCCTCCCGCCGAAGCTTCGTTGCTCTCGGCGGCGGTCATCTTGAAGGAGTTGTGCAGCCAGCTGGCCACGAAGCTGTCCTCCTCCTTCGGCGGCTCCAGGAGTCGAGGGAACGGCGGCGCGGCGCCTGGTTCGAAAGCGCCCTCGCCGCCGACCGCCTCTCCCTCCTCAGCTATTTTTGGTACTTTTGCCTCCCTCGGTGACTCCTCTACTTCCGTCTTCCGGTATTCATGGAGGTCCCTGTACCTCTCCTGGAGCGCCTGGGATATATTCTCATTGAAGTATTTCAACATTAATTCCAGTTTCGGGCGAATGGTCACAACGAATGCATGCGACGGCACGCGTCCCTATCGCACCGGCTCCGATCTGCAAACAAGAAGTTGTTTAGAGTTCGCGCGCGGCCTTCCGAGTTATCTTTAACTTGGCGGTTTATCGCACGGGAATTCGGTTTATTTACGCGAGGGGAGACCGGAGGAAAAGCGGAAGCGGACCTCCTTGAGGCGCGGGCGGGCGACGACTAACTTCTTGGTGGAAAACTTGAGCGTCGCGACGCTTTCTTGCGGGGTGGGGCGGACGCGCGCGCCAGCCGAAGACGCCGCTCCAACTAGCAAGACGCGGCGCCGCCCCCGCCGCCTTAGACGCCGCGAAGAACATCCCCACCGACCCCGGGCGCACGCGCCCCGCGTTTTTTCCGCGGAAAAATGCGTCCGGTCAAGGAAAAGACGGTCCGGCCGGCGGGCGAGCGGCCACCGTGTGAGTCGGCCGCCCCCGCGCCGGACTCTCGAGCCTTTCCCGAAATCGGACCTCGGCCGCTCGGACCACCGTCGAAATAAGAACTATTAAAAAGGGCGCGAAGCTTTCGCCCCTCTCGCTCGCCCGACCCCGTCCAGCTCCCACCCCTATGCGTTAGAACGGGACGGGTATTGCTCCTGATTTTTTTCTAAGCCGCTATTAGTGAGGGAGGAAATAGAAAAGAATGGGCTTCTTTCAGATTTTTTTTCTTAATGGTCTGTCTCGCTCGCACTCGTGTTGTTTGTATAGCGCCGTCTCGTGTGAACTTTTTAAAAGTATTTCTTTCCGTAACGCCTCCTTTACTATTGAATTTTTTTCCGCTCAGGCGGGGCTTAGATTATGGAGTTTTAGCCAACTGCCTTCGAATGACTGTTTTTTTACTCATTTACCTAAACCTTACGGCATACGTAATCATTCCTACTTTTACTTCCGGGACAAAGCTAGAATATTAGGACCAATATTTCAAAATCGTTTTATTATGAAAGATACCATCAGTAATATCGCTAACGATACTTAAATTTTTGCCGAAGAAATTTTTCTTATAAATTTCTTGGATAAATCTTTAGTTTTCGCTAAGAATATACAAATATTTCTCCGGGCGCACTTAAAATTCCAAATGCTTTCGCTACCCCACGACAGATGGCGTCCCGTGCTACGTAAAGTAAAATAATAGCTCTAATTAATACATTAATACATTTACAGATATTTTCATGTACATATAATTGATTTAGAATTTTCATACAACATTTTAGATTTTCATTTCAGAGAATTGTCAATAAATATTACAACTTTCATTAAACGGAATAAGGTGTATATATACCCTTAAATCTGTAATATGTATTATGCCTTGATACGATTTATATGTTCGTCTTAAATCCACAGAAATATTCTATATTAATGGATATTTACAATAACTACATACAACGCTAAAATATGTTTTCGAATTCATTCATTAAATTGTAAATAAATATAAAGTACTGAATTAAACTACATGAAGTTTCCGTTTTTAAAAAGAATTTTGTGAGGGTTTATTATTGTTATTCATAATTTGAATTTGTAATATTTATTTTAGTATGTATGTTTTAATTTGTATTATCCTTGTAAAGTTGCAATTCACTTTCATGTTTTATAACCCGCTTTAAAAGGTACATTTAGGAATAGCAACCAAGATATGTTACAGCTTTCGAAACTGTTCAATTTTTTTCAATAGTTTTTCACGTAATTTTCAAAATTGGATAAATATGTAGTTTATTATTTATTTCTATATTTTTTAAGCTCGAGTAAGATATGAACCCAAAGTATGTATAAGATACGAACCTAATCAAGTAAAAAGCTAACTAACAATATGATACTCCATTTGAAGTGATAAAATGTCTTCTTTATACTTAATTTCACATATCACATTATGTGAATAATAAGCACATTATGTGAATATACTTGTAATATAAATAAGGAACTGTATATTTAGAGGAAATATATATTATATATGAAACCGACTTTGAAATTCACCTTACGTCATAGATACGCACCTAGGGAATAAATGTTGAGTCATTTATCATGTTTTAAAGCTACCACCGAGAAATTCATGATACTAATCATATGAATGTAAGTATTTTGGCACTCCTTGAAGAAAACGGTGGCACTTTGTCCAGCAGTGGGGAAATGGATACTGATGTAATGATTATAACCAATGTGAGGAGGATCGTGAGGATGTTTAGATAACTGTGTATATTAATTCCTGTTTAAGTAATTACAAGTAAAATGTTGTAAAACATTCGATTAGGTATTTCATTGTACTTTGTTTCTGTGTTATAAATCGTAATACATAATAGTCGAATCACATCATAAATGTCTAAAGGTAAGTGAAGTGATATTCGAAAATAATTTATATTTAAATTAGGCCAGAACCCACAGAAAAGTGTTTCGTAAACTCACCAAGGAGTCATACATTTTGTGCAGGTTTGAGTAGGAAACAAAATAAAATTATTCGCCTTCGAATAAACTTAGCAATGGAACATTCCAAATATAATGAAAAGTAATACATAAAAATATATCCTAACTATTTATCGTCAGCTCTACACCAACTATTAGGAAATGAAAAACCAAAAAAGAATAAAAACCTACTTAGTTATGAACCAATGAAGAAAAATTATTAGATCATTGCATTTTATTAATACACTCCTATACAACCGGTGACGGTGTGGCGGAGTAGGTATGAAGCCAATAGCGTGTGGGTAATAAATAAATCTGTTCTACAAAGACAGAGCAGGCGTGGCTGTTTTTTGTCACGGTGCTTGCACTTCACGGCCCTTTGGACGCCAGAGGGCGCTGCTCCGCGGGAAACTGCCGCTCCGCAGAGTGGAAAACGTATGAAAAACTATGGAAATACGTTCTCATGGACGTGTTTTGCAATTAGTGCATGCATTACATCAAAGTGCTCAAAGTGTCGGCCTGTTACATTAATATGCACAATATTTTTAGTCTATAAAAATATTCATGTTAACGTGAATAATAGGCTAGTCTTTTTGAGTTTTTTTTATTACTTGTTTTGTTCACCGTTACATTCCTGGTAATTTTTTAAACAATGTATAGCAATAGATACTAGTTTTAGGACGACTCAGACACGGTTGTCTGATTTCAAACTGAGTTATTGCTGTGGTAATCAGACAGCTAATTAATCACTGATATTACTTAGCTTATACTTATACGTATATATAGAAATATACTCCCAGCACATAACCAATATTTGACTTAATCGCATGCATACCTTTTCTATGTAATTATTCCTATAGAAATTTAAATGTAGTTTATTTTTATTTGCATTTAATGTAATTCGACTGTCCCGTCCAGTTGTTGGTGAACCCGACTGCTGCTAGGGTTATTGGTTCAATTCACAAACAAGACAGTGATGTTTTTAATACAACACAAGACTAGAAGCGACCAAGAACATGCAACTCGCGTATATTCTGATTGATGAGTAGTTCTGCGCACGAACCATGGTTCGTATCTAAGTTGAGACGCGCGCCGAGCGAAATGAATCGTGTCAATTATACCGTGATATGAAACAACCGCCAAATTTTTAGAAAAAGTTAAACTTTTTCATACACTTACGAACACATTTTGTACACTACACTTACAATACTCAAGTACTCAAGTTCATCTACTTTGTTAAAATGTGACCTTAAATTTTGATATAAAAAGTGACAATAACAGAAAACAATTGATAAAGAAAAGATAGATATATACAGGACATAACAATCAGTAAATATTCGTAGTACGAGTCATATAAAGCGAGAAAGTTAAGAAAGATAATGTTAAGAGAAAATAAATAAGTCGAGCTACAAAAAGTGCAAATGTTTATCATATTTTATTTAAGACCCCTTCATTTCTTCATTTCGGAAACGTACGCGAGCCGGCAGAGATGTTGGCAGATACAATATAAAATAATATCCGGAATGAACAATGCGTTTGGCGTCTGACCGATTGACCCCGCGCTCTGACCCCTCTGCAATGACCGCGGCGTTTTGAAAACAGTTTTTAGAAATAAATTCATGTTCGTTTATATATTGTCTGAAATAATAAATGAATTAACTGATATGAGACATGGCGTTGAAATTAAAGTAATATTATACTATATTTCTTGAGTATGATTCCAAAAATAAAATAAAAGTATGCATAACAATTTATTTTTACATCATAGGCATTACCTACCCGTCATTTACGATTTTTATATATTTTTTAATATGTCAGAAATATACTTATTTACTACAATAATCATTTGTATTTTTACGAACGACAACGACGATTTTAAAATGTTCTCACACCATCAATTAATTTTTTTTAATGAATTTTGAATAATCACAATTACATTTAAATGTTAGGAAACATTTTTATGTATTTAAAAAACAATGCAATATACTATAAAAAATTTAAAAAAGTTTTAACATTATATTCGGATAATTTATTGTTTACATTAATAAAATAACCAAATCAATACTTCATTTTCATTTAGTAGAAAAATAAAAAGATAGTTATTTAACAATTTTTAAAATGCAGATCGGACATTGTGGAACAAGCGGACAGCTGGTCAGTGGTTCATTGTTACAGGTTACATTGAGTTATGCAATTTCCGCCGCTCTGCAACGGCCATAAAGCATATTATTTTTTTTTCTTTGTTAACACAACAAAATATAGAGCTATCAATATGACCGACTATACGAAATTTAAAATTAATTTTTAAAATAAATGTTTAAGATGAGAAAAAAATATAGCAACACTAAAACGCGGTCTTGAACCTTCGTCCTTTGGCCCTTAGACAAACAAGATACTCATAGACGACTAAAACTTCTCACGTTCAGAACAATACCATGAAAGTCATTCAGAATTCAATCCGCTGACAATCTCTCATCCGACGTTCTCACCGGCTTACAACAACCGGTTCGGACACAATGACAGAATAAAACAAAAAAATGCACAAAAAACGAACAAAAACTTAGAAAAATCGTACAACCCTTGTCCTTACAACATTTGCATACCAAAGGGTGTTCCGAGATGACTCGATAACATCCCTTAGTATAATGTTACTTGAGGACTCGCGATTATTAATTGTAACGCACTTTTTATCGTGACACTAAATAAATAATAGGAGCGAATTATTTTGTTGCTGTCCCTATTACGATTCGAAGATATATGATAAACTTCTCTAAATACAAATTAAATATATGATTCAGAATGCAAAGGAGCAGTTTTAGTGTCAATGATTTTGCTGACGGTGGCGTCTAAAGTATGCAGTGTTTCAGCTGCAAGCCCTTGGTACTTCACTTTGGATTCTGATGCTAAGGGATAAAGCAGTTTGGTTATTAGGTACAACTCATGTGTCAACTGCTCCGTTGGACCAGTGTTTAGTGAACCTCACAGCTCTGACTGACCCCGAAGTTCGCGGATTCGATTCTCGCTTGGGACAAATAGTACTATGATGAGCAATTATCTGGGTTAAAAACAAATCTTTATACGAGTAAGTTTATATTTATAAGTAGGTACATAGTTTATCAGCTGTGTGGTTACCGTCGTGTGAACTCTGTCTACTTTGAAATCGGATGACCATATATAGAGACGTCCCGGGATATTTATATTTATACTTTAGAAAATGCAAATATCATTAGAAATACCGGTATCTAGAAAGGTATTTTCTACACTTTTAAATATAAAAATGGACATTAAATGTTTATTCAATTATTGTTATTGCTAGAGTATTATTATTCGTCATATCATCACTAAGTCTGTATTGATTACGAAGGTCCAATAAAATATTCAACGCGGCGTTATTAGATTGAGGGTAGGCAGTGTGATCGATACCGGGTACTGTTGTAACAATGCATACTGCCAGGGACAGTGTTCGTGTTTAAAATTAAATAATTTTTCATACAATTGCACATTCCTTCACCCTTTAAGGGTTTAACTAAAAAAGGGATGCTATATCATTCTGTTCATCATCTGTTCTTTCTCAGGGTTAATCTTAAAAGCTTATTTAATCGATATCGATTCAGCAATTGCGACGTGATAACTTAACTGACAGACAAAATGACTTTATAATATTAATAATATTGATTGGTAGAATTTTAATAAAACCGAAAGATAATTTTGACAGCTTTTTTAAATTAATAAATGAAGTCTAATTAATTTTGGTCCTTAGAATGTTTGCTGTTACGCAGCAGTTACTACGCGTAAGTCCATTTATAGTTTTTCAATGTATATTTGGGTACGATAAACTTTTTTGATAAGAAAAGAGTAGCAAATTATTAATCATTAGTCGTCATTAGTAGTCATTATTAATGTTACTATCCTGCTCCGATAATAGACTTGCAGTTAATAACCAATTGTCTTCTCTATAAACGCACCCGAAATAGGTCGTTACACTCAAAAGTTCAGAAATATCAGTAATATACCAAGCAATTGGGCTCTTCGATAAAAAATAATGACAGCGGCTCCTAATGGCGGTGTTCACGCACCGTGCTCTATTTTTAATCATTTTTGGAAAGCACAAGGGTTGAGGCTACGTCATATGGAGAGCGCTTCCGTACACAACTATCAGACATCAAGTGAATTGAAGTTGTTTTCGGTAATACTTATTGTATTTTGTTTTATAAATTATTTAATAACATCGATAAATACTTGTAAATACATTTATAAATTAACAGTGCAGTAAATAATTTCGATATATTACAAAATAATGTCCAAATATTTAATATTCATATACATACTGTTACAAACTCTATTCATATACATACTGTTACAAACTCTAACATTACAATCTTCGGGAAGTGGGTATAAGATATTATATAATTCTTTTAACGGGTTACTATAAAAAAGCTTTTTTAGCACAAAATATTATTTACCTATATCATTAAGAGAGAGTTTTGAATTTTATTACACTTTCATACATGTGTTGTGGTTATTTTGACGAAAGCCGGCGCCACGCCGCGACCGCAGCGAAGTTATTGATGGTCCGCTTCCGTGACAAGTGAGGAGCGGACGGAGGTCTTCTTTCCGTCGGCGCGGTCGATATTACAAGGTGAATAAAAAACGTCCAAGCGCGAATCGGATTTTACCTTCATTTATTACCTTACATATGTATGTAAGATTCGTTGGATAAAAAAAAAAGTTAGTCGATATACGTACTTGGTTAATCGAAATAAATATATAGAAAGGTTTAATTAGTAGCCAATGGTGAAAATTATATTTCGAAAGTTAGTGTTTTGCATATTTTGTTTTATTATTAAAGCATATAGTCTTTTTTTTATGATTGTTAATAATTGTCGGAGAAATAAAAAACATCTTACAACAATTAGTTGCTTCCGCGTTTTTATTCATACTATTTTATTATTAAAAATTAAATTTATCGAAAAGTATTGAAAGTTTTATGCATTGCATCGATATTCCCCATTAGAACTATGCTTTAACGACTAATTAGAGGGTAATTATTATACTTTTTTTAAAAAATCATATCATAAAATTGGTCGTCGGAAAATAACACCATTATTGCCATGGCTACCATTAAAACAAGCAGTAAGCATGCCGCCTGAACATGTGGGCAATGCACATCATGGAATTT
>DVPR01000010.1:0-24866 GCA_018239345.1 Oxynetra stangelandi
AAGGACAGAGATGTTTGGCACTTCGTGCTCTCTGCCTACCCCGCTAGGGACCTGGCGTGACGGTTGTTTGTTTGTTTTTTTTTTAATATGCTAAATTATACATCCAAGATTGATTTATATGTGGAATAGGACTCATGCTAGTCTCGTTAGAGAGTACACTACATAAATCTTTACCTTACTGCATATCTACATCCAGCTCTTTAAGACATGCAAACGCTTATTACATATAAATAATAAAGTGGATCGGCCAACACACCAAATTATAACAGCGAAACAAACGAACAAAGGAGAATTTTTCACAATTTCAATATTAGCAAGGAGTAAGGATACCTATAGGCGCCGACCGGAACCGCGTCCGATTCGGTCCGAAAATTGAACCACATAAATGCGACCGAAGCCGAACGTAATAACGGTCGCCCCATATCTCCGACTTAATATGACCCCCCAGTACTGGATTGAAACAGTGTATAAAGCAAAATTTCTTTTTTATTGACCGGGGGGGTGAAAACGTGAATTTGACATCGTATTTTAATTTTATCATATTTGACCCAACATTTAAATGCTCTCTGCCTACCCCGCTAGGAACCTGGCGTGACGGTTTTTTTTAAATGATTAAGAAATGAATAGTATAAAAAGGCAAGATAACGATTAACGCATATGGCTGTGATGTACTCTATCTTAAGTCCTATATGTCATATTAAGGTAGCCTCGGATATGTCAGTCATTTTATGCATGACTGTTTGCGTGATAAATGACAGTAATTTGCGAAAAAGTTATGCAATCGATTTCTGTTATCATTAGATAATATTCCATTTGAGAAAATATCCAAGAAATATTAGCTTTATTCCGAACAGAGAGAGTTTAATCTCGACCACAACGGCTGATATAATATTTGAGTAAAGACTAGGGCCTAAAATGAGACAATACATGAATTATAACGTAAATAATTTAAAGATCTAAATATCAAGTTAGGTGGCGAGAAGTGTACGAGTTGTGAACGAACTGAATACGTTTCTTTTAGCACAAATTTTCACAATTGAAGTTGCAACGACAAAGAAGTAAGTAAGCATGAAAATTAAGGTAATATTTTCAGAGGAACATTGCAAATCCTGCGTTGGTCTTGCGCTGAATTTTAAACACTCGCGAAATGGAACGGTTACGTTAAATAAATACCTGATGTTAAATCTGGACACGCTGATTATGAATTATATTTGCAGTACTTAAATTAAACTTGTTCTACTAGAAGTAGAAACAAATATTTTAGCATCGAAATGTCATGACATACATCAAAGCACATAATATATTATATCAAAAAATACAAATACAAATACAATGTTACAAACACATTTAATCGGTAAAGCCGGTAGCGAGACACGCAACTTTGTCTTTGCGACGGTATTAATAGAGCTATCAGATGTACTATATTTATCAAGGATTTGAAGTTTCCACGAGAGTGTTAAGGCTTGTTACAAGAACGCTGACGCGCCACTTCAGTTTCCGCGCGCCAAGTTCGAGGGGTACGTAGGAAGTGTCAGCGAGCATCGGGCGTTCTTCCTTTAATAACATATAAAGCATTACATATCTAAAAAAACAATTAAATTAGACATCTGTTGAATTTCATCACTCTAAAAATTAAGCCGTAATTGTAATATTTAATTACACTTGACACCTGGCTAATGTCATATCCAAAATATCTATGTACTCGTGTAACTATAGTTCTAGTGACACATGAAATGAAATATGTCCATTTTACAAGGTAGCGTTTTATCTGCGAGTGTTTAATCATGGTAAGTCATAATATATCGAATCCATTTCCCATGACGTCCTCTTTAACCATAGACTTGACTAATCGCTAAAGTATCTCATAGATTACTACAGTGAAAAAAATACATATACCGTAATACTGTAAAGTCAACATTCCGCTATACGCGTGAACCTATTCCGACCCGCACCGCGGCGCCTTTGTTTCGCGAAACTAGCTTCCACAGGAGGAGTAATCTCGACAATATTTCAAGATGATCTATACTCTTTATTAACCGAGTGCTTCGAGCGGAACTCGAACAGTTGTGATACAGTTTAATCTTGAGCTTTAATAAAGATTCTCAACTAAAACGCGAGCGGCGAGATTGTCTTCAAATAAAATTTAAAATTTACAACAGACAGGAGTATAGTTGCAGCAGTTGCATACTGATTATTTTTTATTAAAAGAATTCTTACCTACTTTCAGTTAAACAGTTGTACTTAGACAGTGATTAGAATTCGATGAACATTGTGCGGATTAACCGCCGATAAATGTGTAACCATGCAATTTACATAGCTTATTATGATATACATATTTAATAATTCACTGTCCAAATAGAATATAATTCTTCAATCGTATCATTTTATGACGTCTCCGTTTTTATTTACTTTAGGCAATGCTAAGTTAAACTGTGGTCTAGGTCCTAACGATCGTACAGAACGTTGTCCCACTGTACCTACTTCAGCGAAATTGTGTATGTGTATGGAAATTTGGAAATAGTTTATCATTTGATACGCGCACCGTATTACAAATTTTATACTGACCACACGCTTTGGCCCCAACGATATTCAGAATTTTCCTTGCAATACATACATTGAGTTCGATGATTTCCATTGAAAAACACGTTATTTAGTAAGAAATAAGATTATATTACTGCACTAATAAATATTACACAAGTACGTATAAAACAATTCTAATATTACAAATATTTTGTTGCCTTTTCCTTAAAAGCATAATGTTAAATATGATATGGTATTTTAAAAAATAAATAATTTTTTTTCGTCAACAATTAAAAATTGATTTTGATAATCTTATTATTAAAATTTCAATATTTTAAAAGAATTAAAAAATATCTCAATGTGTACCTATGTCCATCGTAAAAATGCAGATAGGAAAATCAAAGGCGTAATAACTGAAATACCTTACGTTGTTGTCTACTAACAATCACTGTATATAATACAATTAATGAAAAACAAGAACTGTTTCATGCACAACACTTATATTATAATATTAGTTTAGAATTCAGACTTAATATCCAGTGATTGGAATTTACAACTTAAGATGCGTTTTTAACATTGAACATACCTACATATGTATTCATTAAGCCGAAGAGATATCTTTAGCGAAGTTTTTTGATAATGTCGATATGGTAGTTTTTACAAGCACACTTCAATAAACGTGTCTATGGGTCATAGTTAATATATTTCATGCTTTATACTTTTGTACATTAATTTGTGATATTATAGCACTAATGACAATGACACAGTCCCACCATGATCTCATTCCATCATACTATTTATTAGGCGTGCTCATATTAGCAGAGATAGTAATACAACGTTTAATCATGTAATCATTCTAAAGATATCTGGATCTAAACGAAACTTTTCAAGATTCCGATCTTAGTATAAAACTAGATTTGTTAAAGAAGGCTCTCACCTCGTCCGAGGACCTATTACCGCGTTGCAAAGCAAGCGGCTTGCAGATAACGCCTAGCATCGCGCACGAACACTTTCACGGAAGCGAATCAAAGGCGGTGGTGCTAGAGTTAGCTAAGTACAAATCTGTATAATAACTTATTAAATCCGTTATCTGCTGATATTTTCACAAGTCACGAAACCCGGAGCGTAGTTCAACAGTATGTTAGTTCGAAAACAGAATTTCAAGTGAGACCTGATGTAAAAATATTTATTGACGGTTGTCTTTACGTTACCGTGTACGTGTTCGGCTATTGTTCTGTTAAAGGAAGTTCTTAGAAAAAAGCAATTTTAAACTCTTTATAGTGCAGATAAGGTCGCCCGCACCTCTCACAGGACACATTAACCCGTGCACACTAGGAACTCTCCACACTCGTTGTATATAAACTCGTATATCGCACTTGCTGCTTTCATGGAAAAGAGTCAAAGGCAGCGCTTGAAATGAAGTCAGGCCATGTAAAAAGCTTTTTAAAACCACATTTCTTATACATCACATTATTCTCTTGAACTCAACCAACCGTGGGTTAAGCTATAAACTGAGATTAGTTTCTTTTTAATTGTCTAAGAAATATATAGTTTAATCAATGATCAGCATGTTTGTAAGGATTCAATAACATGTTACTTATTGAATTTTTGAAAAGGCAATATTGAACGATGATCATTTTAAATACGTTAAGTCAATGAAAACGCGGTGAAATTAATCTGTAATTATAAAAAAAAATTAAATATTTTTATCGATTTGATACGATTTAGTTGAATGACCTAGATTATGATAGCTGTAGGATTAAAACTGAATAGCCGATTCTATTACAAATTTCACATATATACAAAAATTATAACAGTCTATGCATACATCAATGTCTGAAATATATTATTTTGTTTATCTATCGGTTCTTTACACTTTATGAACTTTACATCGTACAGTTACGTAAAATTATTTTTTTCTCATCCAAAAGTACGTAGAGTAATTATTCCGCTATAGTGATTAAGCATTTCTAGTGACACTACGAATCTACAACCTATCCAGATAACAGCGCACTATAAATTACATACACTACACTAAAAATCGGTTACCATTAAACCGTAATATATTAATACGGCCAATAGAGACCCCAAAGTAATATGTTACGAATGGGCCTAAAATTACAACATCCTCCGTATTACCATTACAAAGGTCTGGTTGTCCCGCCTAGGGTTGTAACCCTATCGTCCATTAGTTAGTGGCAGGTTAATAAGGTTCTTTGTTGGGACCCTTGGCGCTTTCACAATTTTTTCCTTGAATGCAGCTTATCTCCCGGCTTGTTTGCTTAGACCGGGCGAAAGGAGACCACGATTCTCGCCAATTTTTGCAGCGTTAGTCGGTAATTACGGCAGCAACACGAGATACCGTCAGCGCGCTTTGAGATAAAAGGAGGTCTTTTCAAGCGAAAATTGTTTAACTTTAAGTGCCCTGCAGCTTTATGATGTAAATAAAAATGTAACCCCCGTTGACACAGCCCCGATAATAACTTATCAAGATCCTCTCGTAGTTCAAATCCGGAGTGGAGCCTCTCGATAGCCCACTTCGGACCGAAATGGAAAATTAATGATACGGAAGTAAAACTCTTCGGATCAACGCGAGACAATAGACTGGGAATTCTCCCGAAATTGAAATTAATAGACGAGTAAAGTATTAGGATAGCGTGAATTTGAACACATAGTACAATAACTCAATCAAGCTATTGTACATATTTTCATAACTTTTTTTTATAGTTTATCGATCATTTGTAGAGCCCCACAACATATTCACATCGCCCAATGTTGTATAATAATATTGTTTATTTTTATACTATACGCGAGTTTCCGTGTAAGTGAGCGTCCAAAAATGCGTGTTTCACAAAAAGGAGCTGTTTTCACATTCCACTTTTGATGGTCACTACTACCCTCAGAGGCGATAGAGAAAAAGATTTTTAAATGAACCTTTTTCTTTCGGTAGCACTGTTTAAAAATGTAATTTCAGCAGCTTACGCCTTGCTCAGGCGTTATACTAAATTTAAGTGATAATAATAAAAAAACCATGCGCGAGCTTTCTATTACGCGGAGATTGAAAGAAAATCTCCTACACAAGCGATTATTGTGCCAGGATTAATATCTATCGGTTGGATCTCTAGATGGGATTTGTAGCGAATAAAACGTTTGCGGTACGTGTGGCGTCTTCGTATTTTTTAATAGCTTAAACCGGCTCCATATTGAAGTGTGCCAAGCGGAAACTAGCCTGTGATAGATAGTATATACAGATTAAGGCGGTAATAGAAAATTTCTGGCGGCACGCGAACGTCAAATACGACTCAAGAATTTCCTTTCACTGATAAGTAAATATTTAAAAGTGAACAAAACTACCCAAAGGTTGACTGCGAGAGAATGCTTTTGGCAGTAAGTCCGCCTTTTTGTCACATATATTATTAAGTTACACATAGAGTATTAATAAATAAATATCATATTTGTGATTCGAGAGTGATTAAATTATAAATGGCCCGAATATTTAGAATAACTCCGAATACCGCCCGTAGAAATCTATATTGGCGCCGCTTGGTAACAAGTACAGACCGACTTGGACGAAGCGTGCCCTCTCACGCGAAGTCGCCACATTGTTATGACCTAGTTCTTGTAACTTTCGCGTATTGAGTCAATAAATAATTACAGTACGTTTATGTTTTTTTTTTTCATTATTAACTTGTATGTAGAAAATGTACATATGTATGTAAAAATATATTTCAGATAAAAATCAATATAATAGATGTAATATTATGAACCTGCATAGAAATCAAGTCAAAAATTTCATTCAGAATTAATCCTAAGAATGCCGTTAGTTTTATTTATTTTTATATAAGACTGCATACAATGTTAGCACTGAATGTAATTAGACAATACGCTAACTTTTAGATTACAAGTACCTACCAGTACGCAATAGAGGTTATGAGGCATAAACATAATTGCTAGTGGAGCCTGAATTTTGACTAAGGAAAAAAGGATTTAACTCATGATTTTTTCTATAACGGTCCTTTTTTATTTTTTTATTTAGCTATACGCTTGCGTTTGACTGCTATCCCACCTGATGGAAAGCAGTATGCAGCCTAGGATGAAGCACGCTTGCCTATAAAGTGCCTATTCACTCTTGACTTGAATAATCCCAGGCTGTATGTATCGGGAAAAATAGCTCCCGGCAGGGAATTCCATTCTTTCGCAGTCTGTAGCAGACACGATTTAGCGAACCGTTTCGTCCTGTTCAGCAGGGTGTCTACAAGATAAGGATGGTACCCTGCCGTACGTCTAGACGTCCGACGAAATTTAATTGCATAAAATGCAAGTATAAAAAGAACGAAATCCGACAACGCTATCTTCACTGACAACAACGTGACTGGTATGGTATGGGAGTTATATTCAAAACAACCCCGTATAAAATCCCATCTAATAACCGTAGAAGGTTTTTACGTAGAACAATATAAATCACGTTGCTCGGTAACGGGATACTTAATATAACAAAATTCACATCGTAACAACGTGAACTTTTATATACAAAGTAAGCGATATGGCCGATAGCGTGTTTTGTTGGTAACAATAACAGTTATTTGCTTTCTGAGGAGCAGAATTATCGCTCATTCATATTCATAAGACGCAAATATAGTTGCTTCGGGCGCTTCCGACGAAGCCCGACGAAATGTGTTGCGATTATGATTTCGGTGAGGACTCATTAGAATTCCACGCTTCATAATAAAATGTTAACGATTTTTGCCATGCCATGTATTCGTCGTTACAAGCGCGTGAAGATGTCGTGCGGGCGGGTGTTTAAATTATATTAATGTTAATTTGAATGTGTTTGTTGACGGATAAAATTTTGAGGTATCGTGTTTTCGTGTTTGATTGTTGAACGAGTCGAGGGCGGGGAATGATCGAATTCTTTATCTCCAAAAACATTATAGATGCAAAATAAACATAAAAAAATAATCTCTTTTATAGATACTGTACTATATTACTTTAAGCATTCATATTATTAGGGCAATTACACATACGTCAATATGATAATGCCATGATTGCTTTTAATTCAATGAATGAGAACGGGCTTTGACGCCAAAGCGATTATAAGGCTTTGGTTACATACTCAGAGCTACATTGTTCACATAAAATAATAAACTATTTCAAGTTTTTCATTTCGACTATATAAGCGATGTTTTATTTATTTATAGCTATATTTTTTAAATTATATAAGTTTAGATTGACATTTAATGATTCATTCAGACAAAAATATTTACGTTGTACATTTCTTAATAATTTCAATGAAAGTATACACGTTTGTTGTATACTTTCATACAATAATGTAGTCCATTTCTTGACTAGGCACGAACAATTCTATTACGTAAGGACTAATTTTCAGAAGCAGGCGGAATCAAAACACACTGTCCGAAAGAGGAATTCTCAAAATAATTGTTAGGATTTTCATCTGTATTATTAAATTTAAATACCTATGTTTTTCACCTGTACTGTTATATATTTTTGTGTAATACTTATCTAGAATGTATAGGATGATTTGTGTAATACTTATATATAGACAAATTATAAATAAATGGTGATCAAAAAGGGAGAGATATCAAAGTCCTTGTATATTTTGACACATACATATTAACATTTAGATTGCTTCTGCATTGCTTAGAATGAAACACATGGGCTGACTTCAAATGATTTTCGAGGCGTCAACAAATATCTTATACGTAACAATATCACGGAAAACGATTGAATGTTGAATTTTATTTTGAGACAAAATTACTGGCAAGGTAATAAAAATTAGAAGCAAAATCGGACAACGTAGGCATACCGTTTCATATATCTATTGGATGTATTCGTTCCAAGCCCGAAATGTCAAAAGTCACAATTGCACCTAGGACATGGGTTTTGCCACATGAGAATCCGATCAGAATTCTAGACGTAAGCAAAGTGGCGATACCATGACGTCACTCGGTGTTCCGCGCGGTTGATCTTTAAATAAAAACAAATCACAATAGCCGAGCATTTCACGGTTACATTTCAAATTTAGAATAGAACGAGATTCAATTTCTCGTACGTGAAGTCTTATTCTCGAATCAATGGATTTCGAAGTGTGCGTTCGAATCTATGTCGGGCTTGACGTAAGAAATATTAGCATTTAGATTAAGTCTTTGTTCGTGCGACACATAGTGTTCACGGTGGACCAATCTTTCACAATATTTTTGGGGAAATGCACTTTTGTCAATGAAGCTTTCTGAGGATTGTGTAATAAAATTCATGTCGTGTGCATGTGTGAACATACTCATATCAAAGAACAGCGTTTTGCACGAATGTATAAGAGATGATTCTATTGCTTAAAAAACGTCGAGCGCAGTCAGTTATTCCTTTAGTACCAGTTATTATTAGCCTGAGGATATTTGTAGATGGTTTAAAACTTTTGCAATAAACAAAGAACTAGCGTTTCTTGAAAATACACTATTTCTACGAAAATACGAAATTATTCTCGTTGATAATTTGGAAATATTAGTGTTTGGTTTCACTTTTTGTAGTGAAGCATTGAACGTACTATGTCCATATCGATGTAGATTCTATACTATTACTAAAAAGACAATTCAGTAAACCATTCACTGACGCGCTTCTCGCAAAAAAAGCTGAGATGAATATTACACACAGGGTCCCCTTATTATGGGAGCGGGAGTCGACCGGCTGCGGGGCATGTAGCAAAATTCAATCTTTGAAACTGAAGACTTGTACTCGAATCAATGGATCTCTGTGAGTGCGCTCAAAATCCTCGTCGTCCACTGACGTAGAAATATTAGCATTTAGATTAAGTCGGAGACACATTGGTGCGGGGGTCGCTTGCATGGTTTATTTTGGGTGAAAGTTGAATGTTGGCGAACGTAAATTTTACGATAATTGAGTTACGTACTTTGCGTTTGACACTCGACTCGAGACTTCCGTTCGGTTTTCTTTTTGTTTACGTTGAATGAGAATACATAATGTATTTTATACTCGGCTTTGATATTATAGCGCTGTATCGGTGATATGCGTAGGCTTAACGAAAACAAAGCTCTAGTCAATGGTTATGTATGATTGAACTTTTGAAAAAATAACTTTTTAAAATCATATGTTATATTAGAAACTGCATACCAAAGTGCAAGAGTAAGATCTTATCTGAACAGTTAGAATTTCGCATAGTTTATCAACTACATACATAAAGAGATATACTTTATGACTAGTTGATATATTATATTACTAGTTGTATATATACTCATTGAACTTTCCACATTAAAATTATTAGTAGTAACAGACATTTTCACATTTAAATTATAAATAGGAACAACAATTCAAATTGGACGAATAACGTATTGATAGTTTAAAGGTGCTACTCTTAAGAAGTACGTTGGACGAATTATCTCTCCAACTGAACATAATAAATTAAATGGGGCATATTTTCAAAAAAATGCCTTCCTTTTATAATCTAAAACAGTTAAAACTCTGTACAGACATGGTACTAGTGTAGCGTCTAGTATCCTTTGATGATCATGAAAAGATCTGTTGCTTGCTGCGAGCGACCACCCAAAGCGGTAGTTGGAAATTCGAATGCACGTTCACTCTTCCATTGCCATTTGAATAACTTCGTCAAATTGTTCGATTTAAAAACCACAACCATAAATAAATTAATAAAATGTACATTTTTGTGACGCTTACAAGAAATACGTCAGCACACCCTGGCGGCGCAAATTACTTTGTCTCGCGATTTAAAGTGATCCCTCAACGAGCTCATCTCCACCACAATATGACAGAGTCGTTATACACACTACACACGAGTATCCTTGTTGCGTATTAAAATGCAAATCGAAATCAGCGGGCGGCCGGTGGCGTAGTAATTTTTATTCGAGAAATCGATCCGAGCGTCGTAATCGGGACCGACGACGGGCATAGTCACGATCGCAATATATTCCCACCGGCTGTCGTAAAGATGTAATGCGCTTCTTTTTATTCACTCCAATGTGTGCACGCGTAAAAAGCGCTTTTTTTGCTCAGCCATTCAACGGAACCATAGAATTCTTAAACGAAAATTAACGGACGGACGGCCGCTGCGCTGCGGCGACTCGCAAGCGGCACGGACCGTTTCGAGTAATTTCGTGGAGTTTGAGTTGTATCATTACGCTCGTTAATTGCCCTTTATAAGTTGGCCGTCGGTCGTTTTATCGCCGACGCAGCCGCGGCAGCCGAAGCTCGCTTATGCAAATGATACACGCCGCGTGTCTGTAACGATGGTATTACAACAATTTAAGAAATACCGTGCCAGCGCAGGGCGGCAGTGTCGATTGTTTTTTTGCAGCGTGCATGTCGCGTGGTGAATGAATGGAAGTCAACAATGGTTGAATTGACAGCTTGCAATGATGGGGTCTTCGAAATATTGCGCCTTCAAGTGAATCGGCCGGTTGATCGGAAGGTCGAAATGTTATCCTTATACATATACATATATATATTATTGCTACAATTTTAAAAGAATTAAGCCACACCACGTGCGACAAATATTTTGAAATAATCTTTATTGAATGAACTTAATACTTTTTCCCTGTCCTTAAATATCGCAATATATAAAATCCACATTTTATTTGACCACTTGGACTAATTCACGTATAAAATTTATATTTGGACTAATTTGCGTATATTATATTGTGGTCAAATTTTATTTCTTAATATAATAAGTACTCACTGGATAGGTAAATCGTTCATATGAAATGTAGCGGAAAATTAAATGTAAAACTGTGCGGCGAAGAGTTGAAATAAAACAGAACATACACATGTCCCTACATTACGAGTAGCATGATACATGAAGCCGTAACAAACTGAAGATTTCATTTTAATAAAGCGGCGAACGTAATTATGCAGGGTTGGACCCAAAGCGGTTACGACTTTCGATCTCATTTTATGTTAATATGCCACCCGTATGCTAATGACGAAATATGAGAGTATTCATACGGAACCACTACTTAGATTTTATACGGCATTGAGGGAAGCGAGCACGTGGTCTTGATTTTTAATCTCATTTAACGTAATGAAGACATTAAAACACAATTTGACATTGATGGAACATTGTTACATCCAATAATTGGAACATTGTTCCGTATATGTATGACGGTGAACACTTCATCTGAGTTCTGCAATCGTGAGTAACAATGCATTTATTCTATTTACATTACGATATGTAAATCCAATAATTAATTATGACTCATTAATTTTTAACCAACGTGCTATTTATTTTATATTTCATCTGGAAAATTATAATGATTTTTAATTATGCGTGTTAAAATGTTTATTTCAAACAAGTATATATTTCAAACGAGAGTTAAGAAAGAAACATTTTGCGTTAATATCCGAAAAGCTCGATGCATAAAATATTTACCGGGTAATAAGCGAACTTCGGGAACGGTTAACAGTGTAACGGCGACCGACTGCTCGTTCCGTTTACTTTGTTTACAACTGTAGAACTGTGCAGCTTATAACTATATAACTTAACGGTCACAATAACCGAACACGTAAAGTGCGTCGTTCACGAGTTTATATATTTAATATTTTCTATCGTAAATCCTCCTCCTCCCAGAAATACGGTGTACTTTATTTCGTGGTGCTGTCTGTGTATATATTTTTATCGGATACATAAAAGCTGTCAGAGTGTGTGTGTGTGTGTGTGTGTGTGTGATCATGAAAGCCGGTTATGTTGAATAAATTAAATATATGCACTTGCTTCAAGTACCGCTGAGTAATCGTTTTCTAGGGTGAGGAAAGTTTTTCAGGGTTTCGAATGTGAGCAAAGGTTTTTATTAAACCATGATCGTCAGCGTCCTGGCGGTATGGTTAGTTAAATAAGAGGAAAAGACATGAGAGCTACACAATATGGCACGTGCTTCGTGCGAAATACACCCGTTGTTAACATATGCGTACTTATCTATCCAGATTTACTCGTATCTATTACCGGGTCCTAAGCTTTAGCTATTGAGTGTCTCGTGATATGTAATCGTTTCTAAGAAACAAGATTTTTATTCAGCTGACAGTCTTTGGAGTATTATGTATTCATATTATTTACTTTAGTAAAGCGATTGCCATTGCGTAAGTTGCACAACGACATCATTTAAAAGTATATAATGTATTATTTAAATAAATCATAATTTTTATTTAAATGTTTATAATGATAATATCTACACTTATAATAAAGATATATCCGACTACTGTGTGCACATGGAGGATTATGAGAAAACTACTATTGGGGGATTTTATTATTTTAATGGAACACAAAATAATGATTGTTAGTTAGGTTTTATTTTGTTTTTCTCTGCCTGTGCGTTTGTGCGTGTATTATCTAAAAATATGTTTTACTTCAATTAGTTCATAATTAAAAAAAGCTTTATTAGTTTACAGAATCACATCGATAATAAAGTAAATTAACTGTCCATTTGAATAGACTCAAACTTTAGTTTACAATCAAGATCCATCAAATGATCATGACTAAGAGTCTACATGAACAAAACAAAGTTATAAAAAAAGGACATCTTATCATAAACAAACAGTGTTGACACGGACGATATCGCGAGGCCCGTCTATTTTTTGATACATGTAGAGTTTACATTCATAATATGTTAAAGTAGAGCTCTATCGAATTAGGTTTGACACGACAAAAAAATCCGTTCTTGTTTGTATAGTGGCGGCCGATAAAACAAAAAGTAAAACATGGTGTTCAGTGTAGTAGCACCTAGCCTAACTATACTGTTTTTTTTTGTTGGCCTTTTTTTACATCTGTTACTACTGCGTATTCACAATACGTTTTTAACCCGTGTTGTCCTTCTATGCGCAAATTGAAGCAACAAATTCGGTTTCCGGAATAGACTTTTTTATGTTGGTTTTAATTTTTTCTTTACGCACATTTTGTGTTTGTGTTTAATAAAAATTTAAAGCGTGTTCGGACGAAAGTTCCCCGTTTTAGTTCCGGACGAGCGTTTCAAAATCAGTGCTGTGGTTTCCCTTAGAATTAGCTAATGTGTGAAATATTATGATAGGAAAGTTTGGACGAACTTAAATCTCACGGTTTTTAATATCGATGATAGTAGGTAGATAAAAGCAAATTTCAAAAAAATTATGTATCCTCCATCTTAAACTCAGTCTATATTATATTCCATTTTCATTTCTAACACACAACAGACACAAGTATAAGGCGTAGAGCACAGTATTTTCAGACTCTTATCGAGTTAAACATTATACTCGGTACGAATATCAAACTTCCGAGTCGCAATGGGCTAATTAGCTCAGCTCTTGATAAGATTTAATAACTTTCGATCGCGGTAAAATAACGGTGAAAATAATGATAAATAACGTGTGGATAATTTTACGAAATAGCAGTACCAAATGTTTTATTCCCATGGAAATACCATGACAACAGTTATTATACCGCACGTGTTATTAGAGCGGACGCCATTGACGCTCGTACGTGGAACGGAACAATTATAATCGTTATGAGCCGTTAGTTACATCGTCATTTCCGTTACAACATATCCTTATTGTTCTAAGCTAATGTTAATTTGCAATTATGTCACCACACCCTTATTTGTTCCTCATTTCGACGATCTACTAAATTTTAAAGATAACACTCAAGCATTCAATATTTATAATTTATAGATCTATAAATGACTAGATTGAAACATTTGCATTAAGTTATTTTATGTATTAATTTTCTGCTTTATTTAGAAAGTTCCAAAAAACAAAACGATCAATTTACAATAGGAAATAATTTACATGATGCACAGAAATTACAATTTAAGGTTAATCTTCAATTGGATTGTAGAGACCAAGAAATGGACATGTCGATGATGTAGCAACTCAGTGGGATTTTAATTGATACAAATGTAATGGGATACATCTTGCCCACCTCAGGCAACTCACAGTAGGTCGCATTGCATTTGTTTTTCGATAGCAAACCGTCTTATTTTTTTAAAATTAAATGTTTCTAGAACTTAGATAAATACAATATTAGATTATTTCCTGATTACCTTTCTGGAGATGATATTAAACATTCATACTATTGAATTGCACTTCAATGTTTGAATAAAAAAAAACTACATATTTGATACAGAGGGACGTTTTCAAAACTTTGGAACAAATAAGCGTGCGATATGAAATAGTATAAAACTGTCATTGAACTCACCGGCGGCGTCGACTCGAGTGTTGAGGAAGAGTAGGCAGGCGATCAGTAGAGCGGCGGCGCGGTGGAGCGAGCGTCGCCGCTCTCGCATCTTATCGGCGCCGGGCAGCGCCTGCGCCAAAGACAACGTCACAACTCGCCCCACAAGCCCACATCAGACCGCGGGTGCACCGCGCGTTTCGCCTACTCGCCCTCTTCTTCTCACTCTCCGTCACTTCAGTACTTAATAAACTTACAACGATAACTTATCTATACACATCACAACCCAGTTTTGCCACTTAATAAACTAACCTAATACAGTATCAGTAATTGTAATTGTAGTAATAGTAGTAGTAGTAGTAGTAGTATTAGTAGTATTAGTAAGTAATAATAATTATCACAAAAAATACGACAACCGCTTCGATGATTCAAAAAATTCGAAAAAGGACAACGATTTTACAATTAAATCGATATATCAATAATAATATGTACAACAATATTCATTCGACATTCGGGTTCGTTTCGTTTCGTTACGTTCTTTGCTAAGCGTGTTCACTGTCCACATCGGCAGCGGTCCGTACAGTCTCACGGATCCAAGTCAACCATATTCCATTGTTGGGAGTTTCCGTGTCCTCAACTGGTTTCTTTCGACACAAAGCACTGGCACGTTCGTCCGATATCACTGTAACCAAGATTTCTCTCGGTCAAACACATTTTTTGTCGTTTGCAGCCGGTAGCATAAGTGTTGTTCCCCTTTCACACCTGCAATAACGATTCATTTGTTATACATCGGTTCACTTGGTTAGAACCAATGTATAGCATTTATCGGAACGGAGTCAGAATGCGCATATTCCTATACGATGCTTTTGAAACACAAATCGTGGCAGCTTGATTTTCCAATTGAGTATTATTTTCGTTTATAAAAGTTCGTGTTTAATCATTTGTGAGCAAAAAAATTTACGATTAACTTTCATTACTAATATTTAATTTTTGGAATCCAATAAAGGATTGACTTTATTTGTAAAAATATTTTGTAAGGTTGTCGAAATATGTACTTAGTTCTTCAATAAATACGCTCTATAAATATAATTTAACACGCATAACAAAATACATGGTTACATAATATTCATTCATTCGTTGAGTAAAGACGCTACGGTAGCTAAGTTCAACATCTTTATTGGGGTCAAAGTCGGCTCAAATGATTGGCAAATGAAATATTTGACCAATTTGAACCAATGACATTACTCAGCGCTCAATTATGAGTTTAATTAATTTAAGGACCATATTATTTATTATTCTAGCGATCATAGCACAAACACAGCCTAACGAAACAATTGCTTTTCTAATACGACTCATAAATTGAGATGCAAAGTAAAGAACACGCGAATTCAATATGGATAGACAAAACTACTGGTCCACTTCCTCATTGGAATGAGACAGAACATCATTGGACCGACAAATCACAGGAGCAAGTGGGATGGCGAGCGGAGGGTTTGTGCGACTTATAACTTCCAATAAGACGGACCAGGTGTGGCCGGCAGCTGGCTATTTGCATAGAGCGTAGTTCAAATGCGCTCAGAATTCCTCTCTATTATATATTCGAAGATTGTTACCAATTATTCAGTTCCTTCGCAAGCGGTAGTCGGTGCGCGGTCGTGGGAGACAAACAGCTGCGTTATCTGTACCTTATTGATTCTGGAGTATCGGGCTTGAATACTGTATATAACTGTATGCGCTTTTGTTGTCGAATGGAGTATAACGCTTCATTATAATATATTTATTAACTACAGAAACGATAAAATGTGGTATGTTTAACGGATAGCAAAAACGCTAGTCGGATAGAGTAATTTAATACATTTTTTGTCTCTCTTTGATTTAAATAAAATACAAGCAGACTTGTCGTATAGATTATAATCCTTAAGATACATTTTAAACGATTCACATTTCATTTGAAATCAAAACTGTTGTGCAAATTTTAGAAAATGGAGGTTGCCGAGCTTTGGATCTATAAATTTGATTGGACCCTTCCGAGAATTTTGTCCCGGGCTTTAGAAAACTATTTATGTAACTGACGAATATTAAAAAAAACCGATCTTTTTAAAGCTTTATTCGAATAGAGATTCGATATTTGTTATACGTTTTTATTGGCATAATCATTAATTGTCATTATTCTTTATTACGTCCCCATTATGCATCCGTGTACATAAAATAATATTTGCATAGAGAACAGCTTATTGGACATTTTATAAAAGAGATGTTTCATTATTAACGAACGGTACTTCACAATTACTGAATCAAATATATAATTTAAAGTAATATTACCAAAGACAAGCTCACACTCTACAGGGACGCACTTCTCAAATGTAGGCTTCGCGTAATTATTACTTTGTACCGTATGCTCGTGATTAATCGATCGCACACATACAACGAGAAGTATCAAAAATGTAACCATATTATTTGGTAGTATGGTAGTGATTTCTTTTCAATCATATTTCGTTTATGATAAAATATGTCACGCACATGTTTTTCGAATATATAAAATAGGATAAGATTAATTCAAGAGAAAATTAAAAGACCGTTTCAAAATGGTTGCTTATTGATCTAGTAGTTGACCATAGACCGCAGCCGCGCTGATCGCTGGGCGGGGGAGCTGTGGGTTCGATTCCCACGCAGGGCACATTGAATGACAAATGAGAGTATTTAATCTGCATCTAGGTACAATACAATAAAATATGATATAATGCATTTAAACTCGCCATATCTCAAATGTTATTACCACGAAATGCAGTACAAGAATACGAGAACTGTTGCTTGGCGATATATAAGGTGCGTGCGTGGCTGGCGATAGCGCGACCCTGAATTGTGAACAGTTTGAGAAGTGAATATATGCATATTGAATATCAGGAACAAAGAGATTATGAAAATAATGAGCAAAAAAAAACATCAAATCATTTTTGAAAACATCAAACATTATTATCGTGTCGTTGTGTCAACCCTAACTGGCGACCACTATTTGGCAACCCTAAATGAGCAAGAGCCTCCCGTACACAGTCATCTATCATGCCGCACTCGGAAACGTTTAATCACGTCTCAATCTTAATTAACTAACTAATGACCTTATTTGCGAACCCGAGCTGATGTCCCCGGGGGCGTCTATTTTTGAGTGTAATGGCATTTCGGACGACTCGCTGCGGGTACCCGAGGGATTGGTCGCGGTTCGACTTATTGTTATTTGAGCTTCGGATTGGGATATTTTTAAGGATAGGTAAAATTCCTAAACCGATTTGCAGTTTTACGGCGCTACGGTTATTATGCAACTTAGGATAGTTTTGAAATCAATCGAATAGATGAAAATATAATGCGACTTTATGCGAGTAACTCGCCATTTCACGATTATATAGAAACTAGAAAAAACAACAAAGTTTTTGCAAAGACTATTGATTTAAATCAATAACCCTTTTCGTGCTTTAATTATAATAGCAGTATTTTTCCCTTGTTTTTCAAGGTCTTCTAAATATGAATCGATATAAAAGGTTAAATATAGTAGTAATATCGGGAAAAATTATACCATTTCAGGATGAATATCCAAATGACTGAAATGACACGCGTCGATATAATGATTTCGGCCGACAGCGCACGTTATCCGTGCAACAAATGTCACTATGCCGCTAATCCGGGGCTTTCAGCGGCGCGGCGCGAATAAGCAATGACATGCGTCATACGCCATTTTTTGTCGAAATTGTGTAGGTACTCGTATTTTTTTTTCCTCAAAAAGTGTTAATCACTGAAATATTATCTAAAGTATTAATAATATCTAAACTAGATCCGTCATTATTCGATGATTTAGTCTAAGCATCGTCTATTGGTAGAATACCATACATGGGCACTAAACGATATGAGTAGGTACCGAGTGTATTTTTATTCTTCTACAAGTTGAAATTATTCGCGTCATCGTGCGAGGTCCTTCGACAGTGTTGGGGTACGTCGAACGTTTCGTCATGCCATGACTATTCGGAAAAATACTTGTTGCTTTTTTTTCCTAAATCAACTGTTTGTCGTGCAACAATATCGTTCACTATATTTTAAGAGCGCAATGATTCTATTCAACGAAACTTAGTGCGTGCTTAAGTGTCGCTACTGTTAAACTGTCTTCATATTTTGACAATCACGTGACAAAAAAAAATACAACACTTTATGCAATAAACTAGATTTGCTACACTATATTCAATACTTTAATGGACGGGAATGAGATATCTGGAATGAGGTAACAGACATGACATAACAAATGAATATTAAATTACCATCAGATACCCTGAACTTATTATACACTCCTTTCACACACCGTTGCTGGGCAATGATCAAGTTTGAAATCATGAAATAGCACGTGACGATCACGTAACCTAAAATAGTAGCTACCTATATAAAGCAGTACAAAGTACGATTAAATTAGTTACGGGCAATTTCACTGACACGGTGTTCAAGTGGCGGCCATTTAGTGAACCATTAGACGCCAAACGCGCCAGTTTCCAGAATAATGCATTATATTCGCATGTATTAAATTTAATGGTACAAAATACAGATTTTGTTTGATAACATCATCATCATCATATCATTTGATAACATCATCATCATCACTGGACTTATGGTCATCACCAACCCTTTTACCATTGGAAACTGTTGGAGACGGATCCCCGGAATAGGGGGCTGAATTCTCAAACTCAAATCTCTTACTAAATTATACACCAAATTATGTATTGTCATATCGTACAAAAAACTCTCAATTCTCAACGTCGAGTGACGTGATTATTTTGTATAAACGCGAGCCGACTCTGTTTTCACACATTTCAGAGTTGATGCGTTAACGCGTCACGTGTTGTGATGAACGTAGCCATGATTACTTTGATTAATGTTTTAAACAGCACTCCGTGTGGAACGTTTCACGAACGCGTCCGTCTAATTCACGTTTCGGCTTTCCCCCCCATATTCGAGGAAGTTAATGTCCGATGATTATGTGACATTAATTTTTTAATAATAACATCCTTATTATCTACGAATGTGATCGTACAATAATAACTTTAAATGTTAACGTGTATATGAAACGTGTCAATTAGAACTTTGTGAGGCACACGGGTATATAAAAAATCATATAAAAAAAACTCAATTGGATTTTTCATCATTAATAATAGATTTTGTTAAACGTTAGCAACCGAATAAAATGGAGGCAGATCTATAGATATGGCCGCTCTACTCGTTAATACGAAATTGAATCGGCCGCTGCATTAATTTCCTGTCAACAAACGACGCTTAAAAATGTCCATAAATAAAAGAGGCTCGCAGTAACAAACGATCTGTATGAAAATTCAATATCCGGCGTGAGTCGGGGGAATGCAACGAAATGCGAAAACTCAATTAATTGAGATTTATACGAGGTTTAATAGTAATACGAAAATTTTATTAGACGTCCCAGCAACGACGACTTGGCGTCCAAGTCCAGTTAACTTCGATTAATTGATATATAAATATAAGGATAAATCGGGCTATTTTATTTTTTGGCCACTCATTGTGTGTTTACTACTTGTTACAACTACCAATCTACAGGATAAGAAATTCCTTTGCAGGGCTATTAGTTCGAAACGTTATTTTTAATATATTCGCACAGATATTTGCTATCATAAGGAAATTATTGTATTTTTATGTTGCTATTATTTATCTTCTATTATCTATTCTTGTAATTAGTATCTAAGAGAGCTGTATGAAAATTATTAAAATGACCATAGCATATTAACATTCATTTGTAAATTATTGTTGTTATGATACACTAACCGAAAAGCACGCTTATGTAACTAATTTGAATAATGTAATCTGTACATTTAGAAGTTCATGTGTGGCTTTACACAAAAATAAACTTTTAACAAATTATTCCAACTTATTAATAAACATTCACTGGTGCTTCACCTGTATTATTTAACTTTAAATTTATATTGAACTAGTCCAAAATTTGGGGAATTAAACTACTTTATTGGTCACTTCAGCCACACTTTAACTTTATGGCCACAATAAACCCATTGAGATCCCAAGTAGCGGCTGAACAATAAAATTATAATTAAGTCGAGCTAACCCCATCACAGTGTTCCGTGCTCCGTTGACCTCCACTAAATCTGAACGATCGCGTAAGTGGAATCGATTTGCATTCAGTGACTGGAATAAACTATATTATTTCGAGAAACACTATAAATATGATTCAATAAAAACTCCTTATTCTCAGATATATTCACAATTGTATATTATGATACATATTTGCAAACTTTTTCTAAATTCATAAGCTATTCTACCGCGATGACAAGAACAGCAAAAAAGTAAATGGCACAACGTAAAGACGAAACAGCAAATACATACATTTCCAAATTGACCTTCGAAATTATTTGGCACCATGTCCCTCGGAGTGAAAAGATGGATTCAAAGCTATTATCCTATCGCTCTCTTTGGCCTTAGTATGAAATACTAACAACTGCTATCGAGGCTCTAAATTGACATTGATAAGAAATGTTTCTACAATAAATTGGTTAAAATTAATTCAACATCCCCACTGATACACTAGCGGGTATCCAACACAAACTTTGATCATTTCAATACAATCTAGTACATCAACAACACATTGTAAAACAACCGCAGGAACAAAAGGGCCGCCGCAAAAACTTGTACCTGTAATTCAATTACAGTTCGCCCAGATCCGTGTTTGTATCGCTCGCATCACTTTTTGTCGACTAAGGGACGACAGTTTACCCCCGCGACTGTGCTAATTGCTTTTTGCTATCCGCGCACGCGATGATAAAACTTCAAGTCGAATTGATTGTGATTTTTTGCTTCTGCTTTACGTACGTATTATTGCGTTGGGTTATTCTGTTCTACCGCGTCCATTGAAAGTCAACGATATTCATTAGTGCTCAAGGCTTCTCTGACGATCCGTAATGTTACATGTTCATTTAGCATTTGAAATTATTTACGTCTAAATTTAACTGATAGCTATCACTAATATGAACATGATTATCATTAAAATTAATAAATAAAAAGTCATCTTCATATTTCTGATAAACCTTAACATTCCATTGCGCTCATAAATACACTTCCCGAGTTATATGGGTACTAGTAAAAACTATCTTATATATATATTTTTATATCCAGACACTGAACAAACAGTACTGCTCATACCACAAATATTTGCCTCTGGTCGGAATCAAAACCCACAATCACCGGCTCAGCGGTCGAGTTCATCAATCACTAGACTAACGAACTACTACTTTAACTCATCTAGAGTTTTCATCCTGGTTGTGGTGATGGGTTTTTTTTCGAATTATTTTTTTTTCATAACCGTAATTGAAATACACTCCACCATCGCTCATCACACGCATAACATACTGCAGTTTCATCATCATTCACGTGAAAGCACTGAGTAACTGAACATTCAAATACGTCACAATATAATGAATGTTATTAAACTTATACAATACATTATTCTTGGTGCATCTAAAAAGTTACGTGTTTGAGTTCAAAGCTGATACTAAATTAACAAACACACACGTAGCAGTAACTAATGTAAGTAAATCAGTTGGCGCTCGCTCCCTCGAAGCACGTGCGCGGGAACAATCTGGCGCAGTTTTCGATTTATTCGCTTACTATAGTATTAGCTCTTTGTGGAATTGGTAGAATTGCGTATCTTCTTCACATAGTGTGCCGTAACGTGCCCATTGGCCGTGATCAGTTTGGACTGGAGCACATTCCTCGCCCTAATTGTTTTGATAACATTGTGAACGGTATGACACGACATGACAATACGCACAGTACTCGTATGTTACATGTAGAATGTATATTTTGAATTGACTGTCTATGGGTTGCAATGCCCACGAGACAGCAGTTATCCCACCTATCTATTTCTTCCTACTATAATGTAATCATAATTAACAATATCTATTATAAATAATGAAAAATATTTAAACCAAAACACTTATCGAAGTAATGCTATTTTCAAACGCCAAAATTTAATAGAGAATATAATATGCAAACATTTTTCCAACAAATATTTCATACTTATATAGCTGAACGCCTTACAAACTGCCCTATTCAAAGATATTCAAAACCTAGAGATCCCTAAAAGAGACTAGCTCGCTGAACATTAGCGACGAGCTGGAACGTTGCCTACTTTGTGACATACCCGCGCTAACTGCTAATACGCCTTGCAACACTTCGGCATACGTACCTACGTTACGCTCAGCTAATTGTCAAAGTTCGCACGACACCGCGACGCGAACAAACTTCATCCGTATTATCTCGCACGAATATGATAGCAAATAATATATTGTGTAAACACAAATGTGTGTAGCTCTAGCGGTTATTGTTTGTAATGGTTATGAAGTCACCTGTGGGGATTGTTTCGTTGCGAATCCGCAAACATTCGTGGCGTAATCGTTTTGATTATCCTGTATTTGATTTAATCAAAGTGAGCTTCGTTTGTAACGTGTTTTCCTATTTCGACTTGTGTTTACAATTATGCACCCAACATCAAATAGACTAATATCGTAATGCACGGAGGACATTGGCGATGAGGCGCCTCAACGGCTTCGATGCATGCATGTCAAAGAAAATAGCTTCCTTAGCCAGTGGACAGAGCGCGAGTACCAGCTTCACCATTCCCGCCTTAACTAATTAAAGGCTTATATTATATACCTTTGAAATTTTCTACTCTCCTTCAATAATATTATTCAGTTGTCAAGACATTCAAACAACGTCGCCTAAAGGATTTCTTCGAATCTTTTTGTTATATGAAGTAAAATCACTCGTATTTTTATATTACACGTATTCTTGAATAGCAGTACGATAAAAAGGTCTCGTGTTTTGTAAATAATTATTTCTCAATTTATTTTGATTCATCGAAAAAAATTCTAGCCACCTAACTAATATTTCCATAATCAAATATTGTTACAAAAGCATCACACTGTTATTAACGCAGTAGTAATAAAAATAATAACTTGTCACCCACTTCGGTTCCCATCCAGCCTTATCCAGCCACATGGCTGCATGTTGACTATACTTTTATGCTAATAGATTGCATATTTATTCGCGTGAGCTTCGGAATATTGCTTAACAAGCTTCTCGATAAACTGTGTTTACTACAGACCGCCAGGGACACAAAGTATTAAATTGTTGGTGATTTAATTTAATTTAAATTATTTTATTTTAAACTACTACTGGTGCCATAGTACGGCAATGATAAGTACAAAATTTATTACTTTATTAGCAGAAAATATTATTAGGGAATAGACGCGATGTGAATTATATTGCATTGGGAAACATTTAAACAGCGAAATACACTTTATATTTGATGTCGAGCCAGTTTATCGACATTTTAAGTTTATAACTTTTACGTTTCTCTAAAAAAAATGACAACGTATTAAAACTGCTGTACAGGTGCGACGTCTTTATGCGAGGAAGTTATTTGGCATCAATTATTTATGTATTATAAATTCCAAACTCTTTGGACCACTCAATCTTGAGAAAGTATTGCAGTAAAAGTTAATTAGAACACTTCGTCGTGAAGTTTGAATTTTAATTAAATTAAATATTAAACACTAAATATTAAACGTTGGTACTCAAGGCTCCGGGCCCTTTCAAAACCTGGAGATGGCGAAACTTGGACATAGAAAATTATTTTATAATATGGGTTTTATTTTATGGCATGTAGAATCACGGTAGGATGAGGATAAGCTAAGGGAACTCAAAGAACAAATTATTGAGATAATAATATCCCACAAGGGTTGCACTATAATTCAATCTAGAACGATTTTTAACAGCATTTCATAAAATCTTCGAAATGGTTGCAAATGTAAATTTAAAATTTTGCAGATAAACATATATCTGATTTTTCTATTACTATTATGTTCAATTTTTATCACCTATATCCAGAACCCTTCATATTGAAATGCGAAAATTTAATTATAGGACCTATATATTAGTACAAGATTTACTTAACGCGTTATTTAACGAAATTTCCCTCGATTCGTATTTAACAATTTTAACATTAATACACATCGCAAATTAATTTGCTGAAGCGAAATTCATAGACAAACAGTATTATTTAAACAAGGAGCATACCTATAAACAGTCTATTAACACT
>DVPR01000011.1:0-24368 GCA_018239345.1 Oxynetra stangelandi
TTGTTGTATAACAGATGTTAAAAGGAAAATGCGTCTGTAGAAGCGATATATGTAAGTATGTAGTCTTAAGATCTGCGTCCCATCGCATAATTATGTGTGATATGGATCGACTATTACTTTCTAAGCTGACCCAGTTCTGAGGGATAAAAGTTATGGCTTCTCAGCGGTTGAGCACCGTTTTATGGGAGAAGGAATCACTGGCTGTTCCGGCTGCTACTCTGCTCGCTGCCCGTGCCTTTTGGAGATTATTTACTTAACGATCTGACGTTCGATATACAATATGGGCTATTTATGGCAGATAAATTATTCTGTAGTATGTCATAATAAAATCCACAAGATCGCAAAATATGCATCTACTATTCTCAAAATATATTCGGAGGTCTATTATTCGGATCGTATCACAAATCTGTGCGGAAAGATATATACAGTTTTAAGATTATACTCGCAATATCGGTGGAGGAATAATTCGTGAGGAAATCTACATACCTTGAAGTTCACCACAATGTCCTCTAAAATGTGTGAACGGCATCAATCAACTGCACTTGTCGACAGTAGTAGGCCATGATAACCTTTTAGATGCTGACAGGACCGTGACCGAAATCGGAATAGTCAAAAGTGTTCATGATGATGTTCATACTTTTTTATCTATGAAAAGAAGCATACGCGTACCCTGGTCGAAGTCCTTCATTTAGCGCCCCCGACTGAGTGGTCTGTGACAAAACGGTGTTCTTATAGTTTTTTAAATCTTACGGTGTTCATTTGAGAAAATTTTCCGGTAAAATTTTCAAGAAATATTTTTCAATACCTTCTACAACTGTAAAATCGACAGAAACGGAAAATGAAGAATAACATGTGACAGAAAATGCGTTATAACTTTTTGGTTAAATAAAATGTTACGTGGGAAATAAACTTATTATTTTTAAGCTAGATTTTATAGGATGTTGACCAATCAGTTCGACTTTGAAATAGCGATAAGCTGAGTCATAGCTTGCAGAGTGCCATAATGCTGCACCGATCGAGCCGTTTGAGTAAAGCAAAAAAAGTTAAAAAGTCGAAAGAAAAATATGGCTAATTCTTGATCGCTGTCTGCTTAGTTACTTAAAATCGTACTTTACAGTTAAAAACAAGCGAGCATACAGAAACAAATGAGTACGTTAGTTTGGTTGTTCACGGTCCCAATACGGACTTACTAACAGTCCCAAATAATACAGTCCTCTTCGTAGTGTTCTGCATCTGTCCATGGGCGGTAGCGGCCACTTGTGGCTCCTATTTGCTCGTTTACTGTTCTTTTACAATAAGACTAAAATAGTATTCTATCAATAAATTAATGGAGACAACTATACTTTACGGCTGACAACTGCCAAGTGATTGCTGTTATATCTTAATTGATTAGCATTTCGAGTTAAGCACGTTTAATATAAGGCATTGAAATGGTACACTAAGATTTAATTTCATTATTGGATTTTACGAGCGTGGGTGGCCGTCTCAACTGCTACTGGTCCGAAATATCTGTGGACCCATCATTTACTCATACGTCACTTGGAAGCGTTGGTGTATGCTGCCAAGGAATGCTTTAAATATGGTTACCTTGTAAACCGTATCTTTATAAAAAAAACACCAACGTGAATTGAAAACGAGCTTATCAAACGGGGGCGATATGACGTTTATCTGCGGTTTGAAGCTAAGCTAAGCATAAGAAATACCGAATTGCGCGATTTTATAGTTAAAGATCGCCAGGAAACCTACATAGTCTAGACTTCCTCATAATATTCTGAATGGTGTGTGAAGTGAAGCGTACCAGTGTAATTAATAGACTAATGGCTTTCAGCCCATTTAATTTAAATCATGTGTCTAAACGGACGGTAAAACGGCTGAACAAGGACATTAATATGATCAATAATAAAAGTAAAGAATAAACACACTGCGGCATAACAGAGTAATAGTGCTAGATAGTTCACGATTATTTAGACCATGTTATATCTTGAAACTTACGCACGAATATATTTAAACGCCCACTCAAATATTTACGCTATTTCGGTCTTTATTAGTGTTTAATACGATATTACCAATGAATGGGTGTTTGGTATGGGTGTTTATGCGGAGGTTTTATAGATTTCAGACATTTAGAGACGTCATTTGATGCTATGCCCTAACAAAGACATTCCATTTTTTTAAACAATCCATTTTATAAAAAAATATGCTTTGCTTTTTTAAAATTGTAATATTATTACTATACGAGTAGGAATCATAGGTTATTTATATACAGATTAGGTTAGATGACTTTATAAAGTGGTCATATACAAACATATAAAAACTACGTTCATAAACATATACTCGTATGTTTGAAGAAATTTATCATGTAAAGAAGTACTAGTAGATAATGTCTTCGATAAAATATATCACTTTATCAGAAGGGTCAACTCTCGGGCAAGGTCGAAAATAATGTTCCTTTCCATTACGGCTGATCTCCGTAAATGATTTGGGTGCGATCCAGATAGACCGGTTTTTCGTAATGATAACACACGGGAATATATAGCGAACGGACTCAACAAGGATGATGGAAATTTTTTTATCCAAAAACATTCAACAAAATTCTATCAAAGAGCTTTACCTGTATTTATTATAAAATATAAACTGTTGAAAGCTCCATTTAGGACACCAGAAGTGTCCTTGTCACGCATATATTATTTAACAGCCTCAGACACCTTTGTTTTTACAAATCTAGCCTGAGCTATTGTGAGCAGCACACCAATTTGAGCCAACACTTTATTTTGTGTACTTTCACTCCAACACCATTATGAGCAAGGGATGCAATTCAGTACTCATTTAATGGTATTTCTATTACATTCACAGCCATTTCACTCCTGTGTATTTCCCTCGTTGTATCGTATTACTCACGTTACGTTGATACATACTCCTTAAAAGGTCTACAAGCACCCTCGATCAACCTTTGTTCCCTTTAGAAGATATGTTTATATACATGTACGTTGTATTAACTTGGGTAATATAAAAATAATATATCTGATGTAATAACCGAACCTCTTAGCAGGAAGATTGCCTCGTGGCTATAAAGTACACTGCATTTACATAAAGTACACACACCTAGCCAGCACTACTGTGTAAACAAAAAAAGGAACAACAAAATATTTATAATTAATTTTATCAGATGACCGCTGTTTTCGTTATCAAAGGGCGAAACTAGCGGTGCAAGATCACGTGCTCTGTCTAATTTACTAAGTGGCTGGCCGCAGGAAGACAGATCGTCTCATCCAAAGGTCCTTGAACTGACTCGAAAAAATTGATTTCTTCATCAATTCGCTTCTCTTGTTCGACGAGTTAATTGAAATACTTGAACTGAAAATTACATTTGTCATCTGCCTATTTTTTATATCTATAGCATTGTGACGGCGGAATTATGTTTTACCTTCTTGAAAATAATTAAGAAATAAGGTTCCAGCCTTTTATAAGCTATGTACTTAGTAAGCAGACTGAAGACTATTGACACATAGGATCGCTCGAGAACAAGATTCAAAGAAATCTAAGACTAGCAAGTAGCCGAATCGTGGTTTCTCATAAAGATACTGCAATCATGTTGAACCATGTCGTCATACTATCTATCCTTGAAATATGTCATATGTACATATGTGTTAATTAAACTATTGATATAAGTATGGACTATCTGTAAAAATTTCACAAATGATATTTAAATTCATGAACTTACTTTTCAACAGAGTAATGTTATATGTATAATCATTTATAGTACTTACAGTACAGAGCAATGTAATATACATATATAGTGGTACAGAGTAATGTCATATGTATAACCATGTATGAGGGTTGCCTTAATGTAAAGTTATTAACGTTTGTATTGGTTTTCTAATCATTAATTATCGAGCCAATGTATCATGCTGCAACGTCTCAAGGTTGCTAGTTTTTCTTTGACATAGGTACGAGTAAGATGGCGAACTCTAACATAAACCATCGTCCAGGGTCTACGAACCGTGACGTCTTAATTGATACAAAACTTAGTATAAAGTGGCAACTGCAAACTAATAACAATTTATTTGAACAATTAAAATGTTTCAAATGGTAAGAAGGGGCCACTTTGCTCTCAAACTCTCAAAACTTGGAATAAACTGGCCGCTCGCTGTAATTCAATCAGACGAGTTTCGGCTTCCAACGCAGACATTTGCGTTAAGTTCCAGTAAATACTTGTACCGCTGTTTTCTATCGTATTGTATTTGTCTTCAGTTATCCTTCTATCCTTTTTTTAATTATTTTAAAGAAGCGTGAATGACTATAACAGCTGAAACAGATATGAACAGGAGACGTTATACTAGTCAAAGTAGGTGTCGTTATATTTATATTCCGTAAAAGGGTTTCAAAATGTAATAAATATTAACGTATCAAGAAAGGTAGAATTGTCACTTTTATCAAGTTCTTCTTTGTGAAGTTTCTTCAAAGCTGGTGGCAAATGTCTAGTGATCAGATAAGCGTAACCCAATTGTGAGGAGGCGCTGGTCAACGGGTCAAGTGAACGACGGCGTGCCGATCTGATTGGAATTTAATATAAGAACTAGCAGATGAATTATTTTCTTTTATTAATGTCTAATATATTAAGGGATCCCTGCGTTGAAACCACTTCATGGAATGCGAGGATACATCTCAAAATTCACGATACAGCAAAAAAACAAATAACTTGTACTTTAAACAGCCCTCAGTATGTTTGTCGGGAACAAAGTCGCCGGCAGGGCGTTCCACTCTTTGCCGGCCGAGTAAAACAACATGATATCAATACGTTCCGTTCTGGTCATTATATGACTACTAAATAAGTTTAATGCATTTTGTTTTACAGCATAAGTGTTAGCCAAAATATACTTATTTATAATTGATTCATGGTAAGGCTTAGTACAGTAGCCTATGTCGATATACAGCTATGTTAAAGCCAGGTCACATTAACCAGCCTGAGGAACCATGTCGGAGAAACTGCATTTCACATGCATCAAGCATGCTTTGCAGCACACGTAGCAGCGGCGATATTTCTGTCACAATCATATTTGGATCCGTAGACAAAAAGACGTACCGATGGATGTTTGCCTTACAAATTTCACATATCTGGTATTGCATATGGTATTGTTGGCAACAAATATTCCAATACGCACTGTCCGTATCATCGTATCCGTCTAAGCCCGAAGGCGAGGTTGCGGTGAATGTCCCGCTGACCCAGTTAGCGACGATCGATTTCAGCTGCACTCTGCAAATACGGTCGATTTCCTTGATTTTAAATCTCATTTATAGGCCTCCGTTACATAAAATTGACAAATAATTGTAGGTTTAATAATAACAATATGTTGGAACAACGCACACATGGAAACTGATCTTATACTATGGAGAGCTTTTAAAACATGTAGTAGTCAGACATATATATATTTCTAAATACAGGCTTATGTAGTTACATGCAAACAGAACAAATACTCATGCTTATCACACAAATTTTTGTCCTGGACCTGGTCAAGGTTATTAATCCCTGGACACACAGGCTAATAAGCGCTATTACTCAAATTTTTAATCTCTAAGGGTGTTTATGATAAAACTTTGGAATTGTGTCATTCGCGCGTGTATGGTAACAAGCCGTCAATATGATTTCACCATGACGGCGTATCCGTCTAAACTCGAAGGCGAGGTTGCGGTAAATGTCCCGCTGACCCAGTTAGCGCGGGTCGATTTCAGCTGCAGTCCGCGCACACGGTCGATTTTTAAATTGAGTTCCCATGGTTTTTCCGTGTTAATAAAATTGAGCGTATATTATGATATTTAAAAAAACAGTTACAGAAAAAATCACTAAAACGACAAGCGCTTGTGATGTTCTCGTGGGGATTTCACAGAGGTTGCGGTCTGATCTGTCCCCGTTAAGCTTAAAAACATATATTAATATACCGTATATATACGTATTACGTACATATATTCATTTATCTATATTATGTACCTATTGTATGTATATGTGTTCTTAAGAGTGGATATACGTAGTATATTCGAATTTCAGTTTATAATATACACGTACCACATGTTTTCACCGTCACCCAGGGTTGATTGATAAGAATGCCATTAGCCATTAAGTACACTCTTCTACTCCTTGGTTTAAGGTGATACATAAAAATAAAACAAAAAATGTTTTATTATGATTTGATTTTGTTACCACAAGTTTCATTTAATCACAATCAATGGATACTATAGGTATACATACAACCTTTAGTTTGTCTTCCTCTCGCTCAAGACATTAAGAACGGTATTTTTAAATACACTTGTTGTTTATAGAGCGTCACTGAACAGTAGTTTCTTCAGGAGGAAACCGAGTTAATTGTTAAGATTTAAAAATATTCGGGACCCTTTTTTGGTAGTGGCGACACAGATCCACTCTTTGACTGGGAAAGCAGAAATGAAGATATGTGGAGACAACTAGAACTGGTGGCTGTAGGCTTTATGTCAATTAATATTCATATATTTTAATACTCAAGCTAGAAACTTAGTTGTGTCTAACTGGTAAATCGTCTGCATCAGAAGCCCATTGGAGGATGATGGAGCCCGCAGTTGGTCAATATGGATAGTCAAGTTATTGCAGGAACGACGGCTGCGTGTTGATTGCGCTCGTAACTATCCGTTAAGTGCTCTGTGGAACTGGGAAACGCTCGTAAAACAATGCCGTTAGCGGTCAGCCATTCAACGCCCGGACGTATTTGAGGTTTCTTTACTTGTTACGCATTCGATATTGTTCAATATGCAAACAAAAGATATATTCATTTATTAACATTTTAGTGCTGTACAGTTTTACTTTCGCACTATTGACAAACATTGATGTGACGAGCACGCGTGTTTCTATAATTGCATCTATACTCGCTGATCAAAATGGTGCAAGCTCTGCCTTGTTTGTCATTTGATGGCAGTGTATGTGGTGGCCCGATATAATATTATTGATATCTAATTATACAATAAATTCAAATAGTCCCAGCTCAGAATGTCATTGCGGGATATTCCGCATGTTCTCGCTTACGAACGAACGAACGAGAGCCTCATTTTGTTCTTGCGCATTGGCAAACTAATTAAGAATCGAATGTAAAGTGCTATAAACATTTGAACCAATAATACATATATGTGGCAGACTCGTTGTATTTATTGCATAACATACGATATTATGTTTTACAGTAGGTACACGTTGAGCACTCGACACATTCACAGAGAAGTTCCTGTACGAGACAAGGAGTGTATTTGTACTGATTTTGTCATTAACCATCTTGTGTTTGATTATGATGATTGAAATGATTGACATCTGTATGAGGTACGTGAACAATTTAAAAACTGCAAATATACATAGAATATATTTTACAATATGGGTTTTAAAGTATAATAGGTACTATGTGAAAGTTCACTGAACTCGAAAACAGATAATTACATCCAACATCATCAATCCTTTTATCGTTCAGCCGCTAAACGCGGGATTTCTCTCAGAATGAGAAGGGTCAGGCCCATAGTCAGGGTCTGCTAGATCAGGTAACTTTAAATTAGTTGATAAGATATATAACCTATTCTATGTTATACATAACCATATATTGTTCATGAATTATCAACGATATGGTGTATGTCTGATTTCCAATGTAACCTCTTGCTATGAGATGACCCAGAGGTCGGAGTATGGAGGCGATTAGTCAAAAAAGTCATAACTAAAAAACGGTATTATTCTAGTATTTATAACAGTGAAATGCAATTTCAATCACAAGATGTTATATTAATCACACTTTCGCAACATCTTCAAGCAACAATTCCTGCTCCTAGGGAGTATATTGAAACAGATCATGAATCAGGATATAGTAGTTACGTAGTTATTAACTTCAGTAACTCCCTCACCAGGTGATGATGTAGTTAGTCTAAAATGTGCATTTTACTCGGAAGTATATCAACAGCTTCCACGCTGCCGTTTTCATGGCGATCACAATATAGATATGGGTATTATTCATATTATATCGAGTTACTTATATTATACTATTATTATTTAGGCTTGGATGAATTTGATTAATTACACCGATCGAATTTATTTAATAGATAACAACATTTATTGCCACTATTCCCTTAGGCCTGACTAGTGGACAATGTACAAAAGTCTTTGAATTCACTCTTTCTTGTGTAGGAATAATAGGATTATTCGTGTTCAATAAAGGCGAAACAAGTAAATTTATGATGAGTGTACTAGCTCCGCTCGCTACGTGCACTATCGACGAATCTCTGTTCCAAGTGGCGCGCCTCGCCATGCATAAGAAAGAGTGCCCCCTAGAGGTCGTTGGCTCCTGAGATATTATTCTAGCAATATAGAAGTGTAACTAAACCAAGGTTTGCTATTTTCGATTCTTTTAATCCCTTAAACTGTGAAATACACAATTCTATCAAGTAGTATCATTTCTACAAAAGGAAAAATACTAGTCAATGGAATATTATTACCCACTTGTAATAACCCATTTTACCTCTGAGTTATACTTTTGAGCCATTATTAAGAATGAAGACTTGAAAACTAAAGTAGCCATTGAGCTACTGGTATTATATGAAAAATTCTTGACAAAAAATTTAAATGCATAATATACATGCACATAATCACACCTATTTCCCATAAGGACAGGCTGTGACTTAAGATTTCCACGATTTATGATCTATCTATTATTCTTATAAACTTCTTTCGTTCTACTTTCATCAAAGTTGTTATACATGCTTGTTTATTAAAAAGATAATAAATAAATAAAATACAAACAAGAAGATCGAAATAGGCCGGTATACGCATGTTAGATTGGTTCTACTCGATGTAATTAAGTAAAAGCCTCCGTCGAAAAGGTAAACAAAACTGGATATCTTACAAACTTTCACAGAATTCAAATCAATGGTCGGCCAAGTTTGATACATGAGATCAATACCTCTCCGATTTCTAAGGCTTTGAATATTCTTACGTAATAATAGCGAGCTAAATTTTACTTCACAGTCAGCTGGTACGAAAATATAGATCTCTTTTGTCTCAACGGTTGTCGATTTTCGGCAAATATAGTAAGACGACTATCTGCTTAAGGATGCGATCAGGCGCTAGATATGCCAAGATCTGAGACTTCCATATGACATCAAGTATTAATATAAAGGATCTGTGGTCCGAGGTAGGTACACGTGTAATTCGCTACAAATAATAAAACCAAGGCTTTGTTTTGAAGAGATGGATGTGAACGTCTAAGAGACAACATTACATAACTTAAGAGTCCCCTAAACCGCTACATCACTCTTCAGAGGCTCATATGGCAAGAGGAAGCGGTTTTTTGTTCCACCAATGTACAGGAATATTTCCGTTGTGTTATGTTATGTTTTAAAACTACAAGAGGTGTAACAGTTAATTCAAAATATATAAAATATTCTTACATATATTTGGACCTTATAGTCGGCTAAGTATAAGACCTTATAGTCGGCTAAGTATTTGATGGTTATATTGGAATTGCCAGTCAGTCAGCCTAATATTTTATTAAATTTCGAGCACAGATAATTTTTCATGAGTAGAATATATATTTAAACTGTACAATCGATATTGAGTGATACTAAGGCGGTTACCTACAATTGGTGCTGTCCTACCTAAAACGTACCACAAAAATGGATAGCAGACTGAAAGTCACCGGATCACGTTATTGTTTGCAATACTTTTGAACAATATTATTCCAATTAATAATTAGGTACACAGTAAGAAAAAGAAAATATATAAGTATGCGTTCGGTAATCAAAAATCTCTCAACTTGGCCCACATCAAAGTAACCAAGGCCCAAATGCTGACAAATTGCCGGAGAGCGTAACTTCATTCACTAACAAGCGATGTAAGTTAAATTAAGGGTCATTAAGGATATGCTATACTTTGTAAATTTAAATTAGCTCCGCGACGGTAACTGGATATAGCTGAAATTTGAAATTTATAGATACTTTTTCATATGAAGAGAGCAGCCAACGCCACCGCTGCCACCCTTAGAGATCTGCAACCGACATCGAACTGTGATAGTCCCTTTCGTGTACATGTGGATCGAAAACATAAAACACACACACATTAAATCAAAACAGATCGCTACAAAAACAACAGCTTCGCGGCAGAAACAGATACAGCAGGGCTAACTCCCCGGGCGAGTCGTACCTATACTGGTTGTAACACTTAACAGCAGCTTGATCGTGTTAAACTTTAAGCTTTAAATTTCAAAATAATTTCGTCTCAACCCTAACATTTTTAATAATGTAAGATTAACAGAGTTTTTGACAAAATGTTATTTGTTAATATTAATTCCAGTCCCTGATTTTTTTTTATGACTTACGTTCAAACGCCCACGCTGTCTCCGTTTACTACGGAAATGCATACTATGGATCATATTAGTTATTTTAATAACTTAATTTATTTGAAAAACGATGTGGTTAGATATTTAACGATTTTAAGTTCGCAATCTATTTGTTTATGCAAAATCACAAATAGTATAAGAATATAACCAGAAATTCCACATTTCGACTGCAGAATCATTTGCAGAATCTGTTGTAAACTTAAATAATATAGATTCAAAAAACTTTTAGGTAAACCGAAGTTTTTTTTCACATCAGCTATCATATCACAAAGCAGCTGGCAACAGAAATTGCCGCTAACGCTCATAAAACTCTGCAAGCAAACTCGAACAGAACGGGGGATAGCTTCAGTTACTTCTATTATTTACTAACAGCTTTGTTGGTATTAATTAGTATTCGTATTCAAATGTATTTCATAGATGCATTGCTATTCCTGACTGAACTAAGAATACGTTCGCGCAATAAGCGACCATAACCTTGAGATCAAACAAATTCAAAAACAATTTCTTCCCGATACAAATAACCGTAGAGGTGGAGCTGCCTCGGGCGACCCTATTTAAAATAGTTCAGAAAACGTATAACTGTTATTAACTAGCTATATTTTAAAACGAGCAATTTTTATGACATTTATTTCATAAATAATATTTGTGTCACGGAAAAGCTTCGTAATAGCTGGAAAACTACTAACGCCCCTACGTCTACAAAGCCGCTTCTAGGTTCCTGTGTCTTAGGTATCTATCAGACAGGTAGTAAAATGCTAAAATCTTGAAATCTTCGGCAGGGCGAGGTTACTCGGGCTCAGTTATTGAAAACCAGGCGTTACATGTCGAAGGCCTACCGATAGACGCGTTTGGGGGCAAGTTTCAGTCTTAGAAATAGTAATAATAACGCCTTCTCACTGTACCAGGATGTATTGAGTCATTAGTGCAATGGCACAAAATGTTAAGTAGATCTGTAGCCAGATCCAAGCAGATAACCAAGTCGAAGATAAGCAGATACAGTTTGCATATAAAAATATGTATGTAAATATGTATATAAAAATATACAGGAAGTTCTGTCTGCTTATTAGATGTCTCTTGTTAAAAAAACGGATCATATTCATTTATGGCGGTCAGTTCTAGAACAGCATCGCGCGTTGAACTTATTCGCGGCAGACGGCGTGCCGCTTGATAGAGTTGTTTCACCTTTTGAATCGCGCTTTTGACTCCAAGAGCATACTCGGCAGCGGCTGTGTGCTGCATTCAATTTCAAGGCCCCCGGGTGAAGGCCGTAGTTGAAGTGTTGACTTTGAACGGCGTCAAAAGACCAACGGCAATGTTGAGGTTGAATGTGCCACGGTTGTTTTGTTAGGAAAACTTATTTTCTGAGATATTTTATTGATTATAATTAAACTCAAAATGAAATGTTTTTGAATAAATGTAATTGAGTTTTCTAAAATGCATCATGTCTATAAGTCCTTACAAAGTACTACCGCTGGATATAGTCTGCTTCACTGGCCCAGTCCGAATTGGCAGACTGCGCACCGCCTTGGAGATCCTAACGTATAACTCTAAAGTGCGCAGGTTTCCTCAAAATGTTTTAATAGCGAGCCCATAGCGATAATTATAAAAACCCATACAACTACTCGTACGTTAAGTCAAAGGTTGGAGTCCAAAACTCCGAAATAAGAGGCAGAAAGCCAAACCACTAGACTATCACCACAAGTGATTATGTAGATGATGATGATGATGATAAGCAAAAGAACATCTCTGTTTATTTATATATTATTTTTAAGGAGCTAAATAAGACAAACCAAAATACGTTATTCTCGTTTCCTTTGTTCCATTTTCAAAAGACACTAAATATAACAAGTTTTTCTCCGTTTAAATATAGCCTGACGATTTGTAAATATTTTGAAAATAAATTAAATCATTTTAACCCGTGTCTACTGTTGCTGCTTTCCAACATCATCTAACTTAAATGAAAGTAATCAGTACATGTTGTAAGCAATGATCCAAGATGTGCATAACCTTTACAAAGGCCTTCCTCTTGTATTAAATAATAGAAACACATGTTTGCATATTAAAATGTAAAGTTACAAAGCATACATAGATATGTGCAATAGACAATACTTAAGTAGCATAATATACCGGGTACCCTCGTGACTACGATTAGGTAGCTACTTGTATTTACATCTAAATCAGTTAGTGAAGCGTAATTTAACGTCGCTTGCATTAAAACTATACAGCTTTATCCTTTCAATTTTACAGACAAAAGCATGGATCGTTCTCCCAAATAGTAGAATTTCATACTTCAAATAAGATACTTCGAGATAAGAAAGCAAAATTGCAGAAAAAATCAAGTGTCGCCTGCAGTCCGCCAAGCAGACATCCTCCTATTAATCTCGGATAGAACACACTCGTACGCTGTCCGTATTGTAAAGCGTATTGTGTTAGCTGAAATTCAAAATTCCTTTTTTTAACATCCATTTTTTCTGTATGAATGAAATGAAACAACAGACTAGCTGGCTTTTTCTATTAGCACGCTTTTATTAACTTTACTTATAATTAACTAATCAAGTCTTTAAACAAATTTACATAAGTCGATTGTAAGTTACTTCTATCTACGTCTCTAATTGAAATTTTGCAAGCATTGACATTGCAATTGACGCAACTGTTGAAATTTTGCAATGCTGATCAGAATAAAATAATTTCGTATTATTATATTGATATAATTAAGTAATGCAAACACCTCAACATTAACCTCATTTAGATTTTATTTATATTTCCTCTACAAAACACGTAGTGAAAATAAACAAATTTATTTATTTAAACTAAGGAAGATCTCTAGTTATTTAAAGTAAAGAATATCTCAGGTAATCTCTGATCTTCTAACCCCTCACTAGGCGTTGCCAATGCTATGGTAGCCAAACAGCATATATTATATACATTTTTACACCCAATTACAGGACAAATGATTTATTTTTTATTTATTTATTTAGCTATAGGCTCGCTTATTTAGTCGTTGTACTCGTCACTGTCGCCGAGTGGGAATCAAACCCATGATCCGCAGCTCACTAGTCAGGTTCACGAACGACGGCACTAACGGGCCAGTCAAGCGAGTGCTCACGAATGTATTTTCGTGCCTCTTTTGTGTTTTTATGTGCATTTGAAAGAAGCTCGGACTAAGCTTTTCTATAACTGTGCTTTTCTATAAGACATACTGGCCAACACATGGCCCGGTCAATCTATTATTCTTTCTATTGAGTTATGAAGATGTTAAGGCGGTCGGCCATAAAGTAACGCAAACAACTGTCTCCGACTAACTCCTTGATTTGATTACATCGCTCTTGACATCGACTTTGTAACTTGATTTATGATAAACATAAACATTGTGATATCAATTAATCTGTTTATTGTTTTTAGTACACGGGGATTCACTTTTTCTATATAATATATTTGAGCAGTCAAATATTAGGTCACCTTATACTAAAAATCTCAGACCAATGCGAAAATATAAGCTAGTTTCTCAATAAACACCATAATTTATGCGCCTGTCACCCGCGTCTGGGGTATTACTTTACGCTCCACTACATCACGATGAAATTCCTTACCAGAATAAATATCCCTGTTTAGGTGTGCCCGTCTGAGCTCCGAACCTGCACTATTATTTTACCTATGTTATATTGGTTATAATAGTACATACTATCAAGTGTATGATAAGCAACGAAATACAACTTGTGCTTCTTGTATAAATTTATTTAAAGAAAATTCTTATTATTAAACAGCAATTAAGCTGTAAAATATAAGATATAAATAAAGATATGTAAATGATAATTCACACTGAAAAGAAAATTAAACTAATGTTTGGAAATTTTAATTGTATTAGTTCAGATAAGGCAAAGAGCACTTAACTTAAACAATCATATACGTGATGAAATTGCTTCACTTAATTGGTGTAATAATTTTCTTGTGAACTCATTTATTTTGCAGCAATGTAAGATGTAGACGTGATTTTTGGACACATATGTTACGATATATTTTCAATATGAATGGCACACGATTATCGATGTTCAAATGCTGCCGTTGGTGGCCCGTTGGTGCAGTGATGAGTGAAGCTGGCTGCTAAGCCGGGGAACAACCCGTTCGACAGTCGCCCAGGACAAACATTTGTGTGATGAGCGCAAGTACTGCCTGGTAAGTATGTCTGGGTATAAAAAGAAGTATATATAAGTCTATATATCTATATATTTGTATGCATATACGTATTTTAACAGCCGCCTGGCTACAACAACACAGCAAAGCATGCTAAGTGCCTAAATTGGAAACTCAGGTGACTATGCGAAAGAAAATAAGTCACATATGAACACATACATATTTATTCTTAATTCATATTTTGACGTCAAAAGAAAACACATACTTTCCCTAAATAACAATACCGCTGACATCGCTCCGATTCTAAATCTAATAACTTGTTAGGGGTCACAACTCTCGTGAGTTAGAACTTAGTAATAATATGAGTAGTGTCAATATTGTATCTAGTCGTCTTATTGAATGATTATGTAAAATGTTCATAAAATTACAACATACTACAGAAGTCTAACAACAATCAAAATTAATTAAATAATGTATTAATTGAACATAATTGTGTAATTAAATACAAACTGAAGCTTAAACTCCTTTTACGAGTCTTTCAGTGCAAAGTAAAAAGTAATTTAAAATTGAAAAGTTCAATCCGAGCTGCTGCAGACAAGCCTTTTCTTTTCGTATACAATGCGGTTTACAATTTCATTTTTATTTGCTTTTCGTTCATTCGTCTGCAGTCTATTCTCACCTTATTCTTCAGGGCGCAGGGAGAACAGAGCTGTTGTTACTTTTGATAGCATTTTGCCCTGATTGTTATGTAGGTAAGGAAGTATTCAAGCCGCACAAGCCATCTGCTGTTAAATGATATTTGTTGCCTTGGTGGCTTCAATACTAAAGTAGTAGGTAGGTCCTACGGTTCTATTGGAAATCAATAAAGTACGTCGCTAACACCGAGAACCGTTGCAATTTCTCAGTTTTTGTGTCTTTATTCACACTCTACGGACTGTAATATCGTATGCAAATATTGAGAGAGGAATAGTTGAATTTATGGCGCTTTCATGTTTAAGCTCCGAATGTAGAATATTTTTTAAATATATATTTCATAAAAAATCACACAACACAAAAATCACAAAATACACACAACCACATAGACCTACCAGAGCCCTTACAACAGCAAAGTTCGGCATATCGATTAAATAAAGATATTAATGTACAAAAATCTTCATAGCAGAATTAATAATAAGGAGAATGAAATATCGAAAATACATTCAAATCAGTATTTGGGAAAACATTAATAGAATAGCAATCTGGGCAAGCTTCCGGAGCGGATGTCGCGCGGATGAATGCATGTGGTTAACGCACACAATAGACATCCGCACATAAAGCGTTCCGGCTGAGTCTGTCTGTCCGTCTGTAAGAGCCATCTGATATAAAGGAGAGCCAAGAGGTTTTCAATACAGTTTTCAAAAACCAGTACGTTAATTTCTAAGAGACGTTTAAGTATACAGTCGAAGTAGCTTTTGTAGTAGTAATAGTAAAAAATATCATAATATCTGTTCCGAAAAATAGGGATTTAATCTGCAAATATAAGCACATCTGAGAATTATTTCTTGCTTTCGTTTACATATTCAGATCTCAGGAACTACGTAAAAGATTTGGATATAGTTTTCACAGACAAAGGATTGTTTCAGGCATATATTGAAATATGAACGGTGAAGGTGTTACATAAATACCCCGATTTAAAACGTGAATGTGGATTAAGTCTGAAAAATCTATTAATCTAAAAACTTCAATTGTATATAATTTTTAAGCAAACAAATGGGTATACAATAAAGTATTGAGCGTTTAGTCTATTGAAATGGTTTTCATAATTATGAACATGTCTTAAAACTAACATTAATTATTTACTTACGCATGGTGAGGCCGCTGGATAACAATTAGGCCAAAATTTACATATATTCTAAACTTACTTGTATTTAAGATCACATACAGGGTTGCTACAATATTTGAAGGCACATTTGTGATGCCTCGTATTAAAATGTTACACATTTACGAAGTGAACGTCACCTCCAGCAGAAGTGTCGCTAGGCGGCTGAAATATGGCAACCGGTGGAAGTCCTAACAGCTCCTTAGTGTGGATGTTAATGACGAAAGCTTGTTATATTTAACGGAGAAACTTACAAACCCGAAAACATTTCTATACACATGGTAACCCTGCAGTTCGAAAGTCAATATTCTGTAGAACAATTGTTATTTAATTGCATTTTACAAAACTGCACATTATAACCTTTATCGCCCACAAAATTGAGTTGGAAATCGCTTGTACTAGGCAGCATCGAAAGTCACCAAATGTTACGAACGTATTGCCTAACACTACATTTTTCACTGGCATTGAATTTGTTATATCTTCTTAATTAATACAAACCGCAAGAACAGTACTGTAAACACTAAAATAGCAAAATTGTAACAAATGTAGCCTAATAAATTTTTAACACAATTATATATTTCTGTAACGAGTGAAACTTGTCTTGTTGAGTCTTAACATGAATACAAACTATCTTAATTGTACAATCATCAAACAAATTAGGAAATGATCACTGAATAAAACTTTAACGCTTTTTATTGCTATTTTATTGCTAACTCGTAAAAGTAAAAGTAACTAGTAAAACTAATAACAATAACAATATTGTGCAGTATCTCTTTAGTTACATATATATTTAAAAAATCACAGAGAATTGTGGCGTAAATAAATTATTATGTTCACCGTGCTTCCGAATGGAGTGGGTACAGAGGAGAAGAAAAGTTTTAAATGAATTAATTTAACGAAACAAAACGGTTGCTAAAATTCGATAGAATTCCAATGAGATATATTTACTTATCCATTCTAACAGTAATAACAATTTCAAATGATTAAAGTTTTTGTTTAATCCAGTTCAGTGGATATATTTGTAATGATTTTCTATTGAAACAAAAATAAGTTATTTCATGTCAATAGACAGCTAAAGCACATCTCCGGCCAATACGAGCGCGAATGTTTGATTATGTGGACAAAACATACTTTGCTTGCGCTGGAACCGCTTGGAACCCCAGAAGCGTCAGTGAACAACACGGAGCAACATGCTAGACGGAAACTAAAATAACGGAGTACTAAGTGTAATTTAACTTTATCACAAAACAACAACACTAGAATTTGGAATAACCTTACTACCATTTACAGACAATTAACAACGGAGTTTTTGATAAATCACGATACATGAAAGTATCGAATCCGAAATTATCACATTATTCAATATTATTTGAATTGAATTTTTCGATTACCTCTGAGCAGTATCACGTAGACATTTTCTTGAAAGTAACACGTTATGTAAGAGTTCAAAGTTATTTTTTTGTCTGACTATTATGGAATGTACAGCAACAATCCAGTTTTGTGAGGAACCGTACAAGTAGGTCGTCGACCTGTCGGTCGATACGACGCAGTCGTTCTGCATTCCAGTGCAGTGTAGATTAAACATGAGCGTGGTTAAATCTTGATGTGCTGGCAGTCTGAACATATTTGAACTATCGCTTTCCAAGCTCTGTGGCTTCGAAAATAATCACATGAATTCCACGAGAGCAGTAATTATTAATACGAAGAACGATTAATTACGCATATAACATATGTATATTTCAATTACAGTTTAAGTAAGGTTAAAATTATCTAGATATAAAAGAGTATATAGAATAGTTCTGTGTAATACTTCTTTTATGTTTTATTTTACTCTCAAACAAGACATAAAAAATATTGGTTGCCCTAGTAACGATTATATGGCGAATGTGATCACTGAAGTGAGAATGCCCTTCAGCTTCGTATACCACTAAAAGTAATTAAGCTGCTATTTAGAATTGTCAGAAAACACTACTTTAGCCGAATCGTCGAGAAGAATCTCGTAAGAACGGATCAAAATCAAAGGTCAGTATATCAGGACACCCGACACTAATGAAAGGATGGCTGACACATGTTTTATACAGTATTATATTATAAGCTCAAGAAAATATTTCTTTATCAACCATACAGAAGCAGTCGTCTCATACGTACTCGTATATGTATTCGTTCATAAACAACAATGACACGAATAGGATTGATTACCCCGATGACCTTTAGGAATGTTTTAAAGTTTTTTTGACCATTTAAATTATAGTAATCTTAAATATCATCAATAAATTATTGGTACAGCAATTTTAAAAACTTTGTCCGCAACCCTTATCACATCGCATTGCTGTTCACGGGTCTGTCCAGTAACTGCGGAAGACCTGCTGTTACCACCTCCACTGCTTAGTAAAAACATTACAGACAAATCAGCATTAACTCCAAAACCGACACGTGCTATTATTTTTTATACACCTCTCACTGCTATATCGTATGTATCACGTCGTCTTGGCTTGGCCTTGACTTCCCTGTCGTCGTAAAAGGAAGACGTTTTATGTCATTAAAGTATTACTCGAACGTGAAACGTGATGAGCCAAGCCAAAAATCTCACCCAAGACAATTTACGGACCGCAAATCACAGAAAGCAAATAGTCACCATTTTACTTCCTTGGCGGTTTATCGCATGAACGTGACGTATTTTTAATTCAGTTTCAGCGGTAATGCAGCAAAGTTAACACCGATGGGTGAAGACGCTTAGGATATGCTTACGTTAAAAACCTAGAAATGTGTAATCAATGATAACTTTTGGTACATATTTCGTTTACACAAATTGTAAGACATTTCACGTTAATCTGAATCGATCATCAAATCCTCACTTTAGCCTATGTTTTTATATCTTTGGCTGGGATTTTTTTCGTAATAATTTTATAAGAGTACAAAGTAAATGCATACGATACAATTGGTTTGCTTGCTGTGAATATTTTGTATATAAGACAATTACACAAACGCCACTCCCATAAAGTCCTAGAACTGTACAGTATCATTCTAACTGACACCTAGAAACACGGCTTGGCGCATACATTAAAAACCCACTGTTCGTATCCGCACACTTCCCAGCGCTACACTAATTTCTATTAAAGCGAGAGACGACACAGACGTTCTGCATCACAATGAAGCACTGGTTTAAACGCTAACAATTCAAGAGTAATACGTAAGTAACGAGTAACATTATTAGATCTTCATAGAAAAGCCTGTGTTTCGGAAACCACAGATATTTTCATCAGGATAATTATTAATTATATATATGTAAATTTCGTTCCAGATCTGATACTATAATCAGATCCGAAGATAAATTCGTCTTCTAAAAATCTACACTATTGGAAATCAAACCCAGTACCCTATATAGATTAAAACATTAGACAGTCTTGCCGAACAGGTCTAAAGGTCTAAAATGATAGTAATAAACTGAAGAATGGAATTAAGTTCAGTACACTCTGAAACGTCACTGTAACTTATGAAATAATATGTATATGTATTCATTTCTTTAATTTAGGGCAAAACCCAGCCTAAAAAGCCGAATGGAGTATCGGTCTAGTTGAAAGAAGCAATAAAAACATTACTGATTGCGTAACGATTTGGTTATTTTTATTCGGATTGAGAAGACTTGGACTTCAGGTTCATCTCCATTGAGCTGTGATCAATACCTACTTCAGTAATACTACGATTGATAAAAATTTCTGATCTTTTAGTAAAACTACGACTAATTAAAAATTTTCTTCCGTGTGTTTAGCTGACACTTGATTTTGTTTTGGTTGTTAAGTAATATTGAGAAAAAATCACGCTCGGAATGAAGCGTGGCGATCAAACAACGTGTCCGACCACTTCAATGATGCACGCAGAGGCTTTGTTCTCTCGGTAATGCGGCTGGCAATGTGCCGGTCTGTCGCTAGGCGAGTATTGTATAGGTTGTCTACGTTTTCTTGTCAAAGTCATCGGGCGATTCTAAATCTTACAAGTTTTTCACAATAATAACCATTGAAGTTTTGTAATGGTAACATGATTTGCCTCTGAAAAGCAAGCATTAGTAGGGTAATTGAACTGTAGAATGCTTTAACACACTAAATTGCAGTAAGGCTTCTCTTTCCTTTATATACCAGACGTTGGAAATGGGCTAACTGCTTCATTTAAAATCATTATATCCATACCTTTATCCGCTTTCAGAGTTCTGAAATACCATCTGAAATACGATACACATGAGTTGTTCACCCCGGGGGATAGTCAGGAATCCTCAGTAGTAAGAACACTTGAGACTACCTGATATGATTTCGTGTAAGCTTTTATTATGTTTTCAGTACTTCCATCTCGAACAAAATTACATTACGCTTATGACGTGATGTCTGTAATTACTAAGCTACTCCTAATTTTCTACTTTTAAGTAATACAACACGTAGGTGAATAACAATTTTTTTGGCACATATCGTACAGAAAATTATAATATGTTATAGATATTGTTCGACTAAAAAACTAATTCGACTATTATACAATTTTTGTTAGATATTATTATATCATAAAATGCCTTTATGATATAATAATACCTAACAATAATAATATCAAAGATATAATGAAGTCAATGAAAACTTAAATAAAATGCCCCAGTGGGTTGTTATTAACGATTCATTGATTCGACTCGCAAAGTAGCTCAGCGCAAGTATCACCAATAAAGACGAAATGAAGACATTTTTATCTAAACATATATTTCCATGTGTGTATCTACTATACCTTGGCAAGCCTTCTTATAAATTATTTTTCTTTGAAGTCGTTACTTAAATTATTTATACTTCCAACTGATGTTTACATTTGATTCTTAAACGGTCCTTTACGAGTACTCTCTTTCTATGACAGAATTCCTCGCGCCAGATGCAATGTTGAAGGCAACAGCCCCAAATATTCGAATAACATGTTTAAGAGTTACGACTCAATAACATTAAATTTATCATGGGACTTTAAAAGAGTCGAATGGCTATAAGGCGGGTGATCGGTGCAATGTCGCAAAATTAACTTAAATTGTTTATGAAATGTTATGAACTTCATATTTTAGGAAGATTATTATAAAAACATTATTTTGTTATCCATCACTTTAAGCAGTGACTGAGATTTATGATTCATTTTATTTATGGTAATTTTTAGTAAATACAATGAATCTGAATTGTTACAAAAGTGCTCACTCGGACACACACTAACGCACTCACCATATAAATATGTTTGTCCATTGTCATAACTGAAAAGGTTATAAAAATATCTTCTGAGATCTGTGAACCGTTAAGGGCACCCAAAATGCTTACATAATGTATATATATACACAGTGTAATATAACGATCAAATTGCTTGACAAATGATTTACCGTAAAGTAATATTTCATTCAAGCCTTTTATTCGATGCTTCCATTACTGTCTTATTTCAGACTCAAATCATTTATCTCGAGTTATGGATAAACAACAGTGAATAGCGGTAAACGGTATCGAGGTCACAGCTACGTTTCATTCTGTTGTATTTAGGGAAACATTTTATCGAATATCCATATAAAACTTGAAAAAGTGAGTCGGTCTGTCGGTCAGAGTATCCAGTGAAAGTTTTTAAATAAATAAATAACCGTCACGCCAGGTCCCTAGCGGGGTAGGCAGAGAGCATGGAGTATCAAACATGTCTGTCCTTGCAAACCTGACGTGCTTCGTCTACATTCATCAGTCTCTTCATACACACACGCCGGTTTTGGAGGCCCTTGCCTCCCCCATCAGCCAATACCTGACCTATTTGGTCGAGATAGGCGAGCCTTGGCCTCCCTCGACACCTTAAGTTTTTATGTACGAAATAATATACAAATCTTAACAGTAATTTAAAGACGAAAGAAAACTTTCTTGGTTGCGTCCTTGTTATAATTCCCATTTAACATAGCTCATTTAAATTGAATTTAGATGTCTACGGTAGAGACTTTTTTTTCCGTCCGCATTTTTTCCGCAACCTACCACAGCCTGAGAAGTTCTTAAAGCTGACGGCTTTCATTTAATATATTATACACAGATAAACTTATCCTAACTGATATTATAAATGCAAAAATGAGTTCATTTGTTTGTTAATCTTTCAAACTTAAACTATTTAACTGATCACCATAAAAAAGACACATCTTTTTAAGAATATAGTAAAGAACACAGTACACTTAGAAAAACAATATAAATGACAAAACACCAAAAACATCTTGGTTTTGGCATATATGACAACCAACACTGCATATAATTCAACGCTATTTGACGTTCCAATAAGTAACGCCGGTGGTCAGCTCACTATCCAAATGAGTACAATATCAACTGTTCTGTTACTTTTCTGTGACCTTTGCTTAATTATGTTTCTATTTTTGAGGTCATTACACTTAATTTTTAGTTTTTTTACTTATTACTCTGTATTTAGTTTCCCCTTTTATTTTTTTCAAAATGGCTTGCAAGCGTAAATGTAATCTATCTAGAAATTCATCACGGCCCCAGGCGGCAAAAATTGCGCGATCAGAAGAATCTGCTGCTGATGCACTTACGGGAAATATACGGAAGAAAAGAGATTGAATCTCTTTTCTTCCGCGAGTGAAACGGGTTATGTATAGTTATCTCTAGCTAGTTATGAATAAAATAAATTTGTATATTTTTCAAACACCACAGCTGTATCACGGCGGTAATACAGAAACCTCATAATTTCTTTTATTTTAAAAAGGAACATCAATTTGTAAGTAATTTATTTAAAATCGTGTTCAAATATAGTGAAGTTACAAAGTTTTCTACAATGATTATGATGATGAAATAATTATTCATTTTACTAAATCCCATAACAAAATTATTCATTACGTAAGTATAACCCTTTTCATTGTAAGAGGAGACTCATGTCCAATAGTGCGATGATAAAGGCGTCAATAATGTTGATAAAGACGATGATAAAGAAAATGAAATATTGGACTCAACACGATACATATTGTTCCGAAGTAACTTCACGTACCTACTCCGTTTTTTGTCCAATTTTAGTACGGATTCCTAAAAAGTAACTAGGTGACCGAGATACCCGGTGTGCTTGAAAAGAAAAAGCAAGTCACGGTATTGGATTCGCTGAATTTGGCGATAAGTAACGCCTTCCCGGGACAAATATTTAATAAAACGCCAAGCTTTTGGGTCGAATCGGTAAAGCCTAACTGATTATTTCAACACCGAACCGAGCTGTCCTATATTGATATGACATTATGGTGTATGTAATTTGGGGTATGTAGTAAGTCGTCTACTTTCAGGTTCTTATATACTTTTTATACAATGAAATACAACATACAACCTGATGCAGGCCACTGGATGGTTATGGTCACTGTTTACATAGTCTTCGTCCACTGCTTGATCCCAAGCTCACATGTCTATTCAAATAAATGCAATCAAAGTGATTATTTGAAATGTACTCACATACGGTACTGAAGGCAGAACATTTTATTTGTACCTGTATGCTTGTCTATCTGTTTGTTCCGGTTTATCTCTGCAACGGCTACACTGATGAGGACTTGATTTTACTGGCAAATAACTGATCTTATACGGACTCACTTGCCTATTTTATTTTAGAAAAAAGGAAAGTCTAATAATTGGACATAAAATATTTCTATGCCACACTTTTTTACTAACCTTGGGTAATAAGTTACGTAAGATAGCGTACTTTACCTAATAATAGTATTTCACGTGGATCAAACCGCAGAAATCGCGGCGCACAGCTAGTATACATATGAAAATTACTTATATACATACTTGTATCTATATTTAAATTAGCGTGCGTAATGCTCATTTAGTCAGCCTTCATATCGCACTTTTTAAGTTAAACATGCCAATAAAGGGACTGATTTTAAACTTCAGTACCTACTAGGTGCATTGGTTGTGATTTTGTGAATCAACTCTAAATAACAACAGTTCAAAGTTGTTGGAATTTCTTAATAATTAAAAACTAGCGGT
>DVPR01000012.1:0-24155 GCA_018239345.1 Oxynetra stangelandi
TCTCTCAATGTCAGCGGTGTACCTGCCATCCCTGCTAAAAGCACTTCCAAGATATACAAACTCGTCCACTTGTTCCAACACTACATCATCTACCACTACCCTTGCAGTAGTTCTCGACTCATCTCTTACGAAAACCATTACTTTGGTTTTGTTCACGTTCAAATGTAAGCTTTTCTTCATGCAATCATCTTTCATAACTGTGACTAGTCATTGCAGCTCAGATGATGTGACTGCTAACAATACTGCGTCATCCGCGTAAAGCAAAGCGTTTACCACTAGATCACCCATATGTCACCAGAAAAGGGAATATGATAACAAGAATTACTGTTGAGAAAATTAAGTGTTGGAATCCAGGGTGTATATCAAAATTGTCACGCCACATCCGTTTCCGAGGAGTCGTTTGCACCTTGGTAGCGATAAGGCGCACGTGAGCGGCCGCGCCAACGAGCCTTCCATTGTGATAGATATATCGTGATCGTATTGAACTGTTCTCCATTTGTTAGCTATTGATTATTCGCTCGCACGCCACATCCACTGCTATTTGCTATCTCACTAAACTTTCGTGCTATTATTTTCGCATAAGAATTGTATTTCATGTCGTTAGAACATTCCTAATTTGTTCGGTTTCCTTTTTACTCTGAAATAAACCGTAGTAATCTTCTCGAATAGCTTTGAAACAAAAAAAAGTCATTACCTAGACCTACTTAAAGACAGGGAATGAATAATGACCATCACAATGTATGATAATCAACGAGTGCATCAAACTATTTTATAATTAATCGAACCCAAAAACTTCGAAATACATCAGTCGCCATCTCTAACATCATCGTTAAACTCAAACAGTTCACATATTCTAATAAATGATAAGTTCTAAAAACATTCAAGCCGAATGTCAGGCTCAGTTTTATTAATTGTTCCTTAAGAGGCATTCACACAGCATGCTGTGGTTACTTATAATTAAAATAACAGTTAGTACGTATTGTTTTTCATGTGGCGTACTGTATTAATGTGACTTATGCTGGCGACCCAACAACTATTTGAATAAGTATTTGACGTAAGGTTAGAAGACGTATATACTAAAAGAATTCTTTGGAAAATGATATGAGTTAGCGAGTATCCGAACGGGCTCGTGGCGACGCCGCGCGTCTGATCTCGGTAATGGCGGCTGTAAATCAGCGCGTGGAATGCGCTCGCGACGTACTTAAGTAAGCACCTCTTTATGTAATTCGTTGTGAGGGCGCTTTGTTGAGCCTTTAAACGTTCCACTCAATGTCACTTATAAGATAAAGCTGGCGATGTTATATAAGTGTGGTGTTACGTGGTGTTAACTGTGTACGGCTAACGACAAAAATGAAAGTATAAGGCCTTTCCTGACTTTGTTATACAACCTACGAAATTATATTCTCTGGTCACACTATATACGTATGAAATACAATTGAACTGGTCTTATTTTTGTGTAATGTTGAGTAATTCAGTTTATATTTGTCGCGATATCTACATACGAGTACATATGTATATATCACCTTTCGTTCCAGATACCGCCTATATATCTACCACTGTACGTAGAATTATGTATAAATATGTAAAAATATTCATTTACCATGAAGTATAATATATAATGGAGTGTGTAGAAATAATGCTAAAAGAATTGTTAAGGTAGTATTTTCATCATATTATAATAATGTAAATAGTCTGATTTTTGTGTTGGCTGAACTTTTATTACGTCGCATAGTGTCGCCCGGCTCTCTGCCATGGGGGCTCGACGCTTGGAAAATACCCCACCATGTTACTCCACAAAAAATTTGCATGTTTGTTTAAGATTATCAAATGAATCAGATTAATTTATCATAGTCATGATAATTAAATCATAATAATTTATTTAGCCACGAAATCGGCCGCGGCTGGAGCGTATTCCATTTCCTGGCGCGTCGCGCAATCGCTGCTAATTTTCAACATAAACTTCCGTTGGCAATTCCCGGCCGGATGTTCACTTACTTTATTCTACCTGTCGGCTCGTTCCACTTCTGAACTCACTGTTTTAAGTTTAATCGCCGCGCTTTCTTTAAGACGGCTTTAAGATTCATACCTTGTATCTGTTCATTAAACGTTCATAAAATGAAGCGAGGTAGTTAAGCGGCTTACGATTTGTTAAGATTTTAATGTTATTGTTTTTTATTTTACTAAATTTGATGATCGTGCTTACATGAATATCGTTAATTGGGAACAGATAGAAATTGAATGTGCCACATTGTACGGTGTGTCGCTCTGTGTGGTAGTAATATTAGTCTTGATAATTCCTTGCCAAATCACGCATCGTCAGCCGCGCAGTAGAAAGGGTAGAACTCTGTCGTAGCGCGTCGAAGTCTCTAGGTTGTCGTCGTAATCAATCAGCCTGAATTATTTTCTGATGTACAACCATGACGGCGGCTCTTAGTTCGGCTCTCGGGGAGGCTCCTTTAATACACCCAAAAGCGGATGATGATGATTCACTTTTTCACCCTGCGGTTCAAATTGGAACGATACGTTGTTGTTACATTATATATCGGTATTTATAAATACGTTTACTCAATTTCGTATTCGCCGCGTGTCAGTCGATGATTCTGCTGTGACTTTTCGTAGCTGAGGTAATTTAATTCTGGAGTGTCAGACCATTATAAGTTCCGTGCGTACGGATTTTGTCACGACACGGAATATTGTAGATGTATTTATAAATACATTGCATATTCGCTGATTCGTCGATTGCTCAGCGATTGGCACATAAGAACATAGTGGTGCGAGTTTGCAAAATTTCGTGCCTTGAGCTTTTCATTTATATAATTACCAAAATAAAGCAATGGTATAGGCAACATTAATGCCTTACATTACTAACTTTCGGTCGAAGAGCAAAATAAGTTTATAAATATCAGAATACGCTTGTGAATAATGTCCATATAATTTTTTATAATATGACATTAGTTCGACGTGCGGGTAGGCGAAGTTAGCGGATCTGTGCAAACAAGCATGTAGCTCTACTTACATCGCCAACTTTACATATCGTTTTCGATGTGTAAGCGCAGCAGGGCTCCGAGCGCTTTGTTGCTGTTACAAAATATCATGGCGGGCTCGTTTTAATGTTTACGACATACATAGTTATTGTTGTATGCCCGCTGGAACTCATTACTAGGTAAATTTACGTCAAACGAATATGAAGGTGTTCCAGTATCCAGCACATGAGGACTTTAGCCACCCGAGATAACGTTCCGTGCGCTTTCCTGCTGACGCTGCACGTGGCAATTGCAGGCGCGCGGGAATACTGTGCAGATATTTGCACACAGTTTGCTGATTTCATATCCGTACGAGCGGCACGTGTTGGACGTAAGCAAAAATTGCAATCTATAGCGTTATCCTATTCTAACAGTTGGTCCTATGCGAATGTTTTGTTAAAGTTTGTGACTGTTGGTTCAGCGATTAACGGTTGACTGATGAGTCGGTATTGTAGCCTGAATTCCTACTACTTTTTTTTTCATCCTGTGCGAGTGAAAAATTGTCTATCTATAAGAATATATTCACGTTATATGTATGTAGTTTACCAGCGGCCTGGCATCATAGCATAGCATCTGCTTATATTGAGTTGGTTCTTCAATACACACTTTTTTTTCGTCGGCTTTTTTCTCAGTCCACGATAGCCCTAAGGGCGCACAAAGCCGAGGTACGACTATCAATATTATGACATTCATTAAGTGTACCTTATAATGAATAAAAATAATTTGAATTTGAACTACTATTACTTTAATCATCAGACAATCAACTGTAAACATTTTTAACCTAAAGCTTCCCGAAATACAAAACCGGTATTTAATTTATTTAAAAGAATACATTGCTGACTTTGAGATTTCCATTAATTTGATGAGGTCAAAAAATCCACAGCGGCGGAATGAAAGCTTATATTCATAAAATACTTGTCCAATAACACCCCATTCTAAAAGGGTAAAAAGAAAAAATATTTAAACTGGACGCTGCAGAGGGTGAAATTATTCTAATTCAATTCGTAGGTGTCACCTTCATTAATAACGTCGTATTCGTCCTTTTACTTCAAAAAAGTATACTTTTTAATAGAATTTATTTTCAAATTCGCTTTGACGATATAACTCAATGTTTCGAACTGTCCTTTTTTGTCATTTTGCTTATCGTGAGCAAAATATTTTGTAAGAAATAGACATCCACACGGTTCGTATAATGTCAAGATTTATTTTATTATTTATACCTACTTGACAGACATTCCATAATATCGAGATTTTCATTTATAACTATTCACACTACTATTTTCAACGCGAAAGTAACTTTATCTGTCGCACTTTCATGTCTAAGGCTGAGGCCACACCGGTAGGGCGAAGGCTAAGTGATAACATACTCTTTAGACATATGGCGGTGGGCACCAACACAGCGTCGAGCGAAAATTAAATGTTTACACAAAGTGACATTATCAAATGTACATAATTATGTACTTGTACCTGAGTGTGAGCACTGGATGACATCGTCGGGCGATCTCCGGCGACATTAGACCCCAGTACGTTTATGGGTTATCCTTTTCATTCCGAGAGGTGACTCCGTGTCCTGCAGTGGAACGTTCAATGGGTTGATGATGATGACGTTTGTGGCGACCACGATTTCGAGCGAACTATAATGAAATAAATATGTATGTAGTTACGAAGTACACGTGCCAAGAGTTGCGACCGCGACACCGCGTGATCCGAACCAATTGGGTTGCTATTGTGTTGTTCGAACGGTGTCATTAAATAAATTGTATCAAAGATTGGAAAAAATTTGGTAATAAATGTTTTATTGTTAGTCAATATAAATTATTTTCATTTTGATTTGTAAATTTTATTATATTAATTCACATGTATTATCTTAAAATATGGTGATGATGGTAATTTGCGTTAAAGATGGGAAATTATCCGTGTCTCATTATTTTTTGATTAATATTATGAACCCGCTCTCTATTTAAATTGTGATTTTTTAAGGAGAAATATAACATGGGTAGGAAAACCCCCAAAGACAAATAGGTCCATACGTCTTCTTCCTGTCACAAAACATATTTTTAATGGCATTTAATGTGAATGTAGGTAGTATTGCAAGAGAGGAGATAAATTTATGCCTTTTTTATTGATATAACTCTATAAAATAATAGAGTTGTAATAAATAACGTCCTCACGTCAAAGTGTTAGATATTTATGAATATGAAGTTTTATAAAGTTTTGAGTAATTGTTGAAGCGTTGTGGAATTATACAATAACATATGATCAGAATAAACATAGTAAGTTCCTCATTTGTTTCTTACATCCAGCAATGCAACAAGAACAATTTTCCCAAAATCAAATTATACAATTGTAATGAAATTTTATATCATATTAACTGTTTTATTATTTAAACAGAGTGGCAAACTAGCATGCACCAGTCACGAGTGGCCGCTGCCGCCCATACACATCTGCAACCGACCTTGAACAGTACTATATTTCCTATTCTTGGCTATTTTTAAAGACTAAGATGGTTCACCTTTGGTATACATGTGGACCGACAACCACACCCATCAAACCGAAACACAGATTGTTTTAATAACAACTGCTTCACGGCGGAACTAGTTGCAGCAGTGGTACTTCCCCAGGCGAACCGCATACAGGTTCTACTACCTACCAACTGTATGTGTATTCCTGAAGAAAATGCTACAGGAATTTCAAATATTTAAAAGCTTTCTTCTCAAAAGAAACATAAATACTGAAGTAACTGGTTTTAGCGCTTTTGCTTAATTCAGTTAAACGGCGTCTTCATTACTAACATTGCATCCCCCCACGTCGCTGTGACTGAGAACTTTTTATGATATTTTATTCTCCAACCCGCTTTAAATCAGAGGATAAAGAGATAAAAGATGGTGTCGGACTCGCAAATTACATTTTTCATCTTCTATGTAGCCAGGTGTTACGTTTCGCAGGCGAGGAATTAGATGGAATTGTGCTTATTACGATATTACGAAAAGGAAAATGCAGTAATTTCTTTCGGATCTACAGGAAACTCTCGCATTTGTTAGTTGACGTGATAATAGGAATTCGTGATAATATATATGAGTGCGGTCCGAATGAAACGTGCGAAAAAATAGTTTTATACGTGCATACTTTAAAATACAGCTCGGGACACCTCAAAGCGTGTCATATTCGGGGGCGACGGAGACTTGCTGTGAAATGATTCTGGAAACCCACCTATTAATATTGTTTTGTTTTAGTTACATATTTTATGTTATTGAATGATCTCACACGGCCTCTGCTTTACATAAAATATTAACATCATATTATTATGAAGAAGATATCCCAAACGTTTAAATTATTGAAACGAAAATCGATTGATGTAAATTATTTATCTTCTATATTTTTTAATCTAATAATATCTAATGAAATGCGTGCCGGTAGTATGCAATAAATAAGCGTAATGAAGAATAGCGGGGAAATATTACTTTGATTTAAAGCGCAGCGGAATGAATGCGCTCAACGCTACAGCCGTTGCCAAAGAGGTGCATTGTCTCGTCATGCGTTTGTTTAATTAACATCACATTTATCATTAAACTGACACTGTTTAATTTATGTCACACGTACTGTATTATTTATGAACATCCGCCGTCGGCGTTTTGCATAGGTTATGTATATCAACGTAATAAATATACAAGCAAACTTCGAGTATTTATATGTAATGGCAACACCGTTGTTCACATGTCAATTGGATTTGTACTGGCCTGTTGGTTCAGTGGCTAGCGAACCTAGCCGCTGAGTCGTTGGTAACGGGTTCGATTGCAACGCACTATAACTTTTTGGGTGATAACCACGAGGATTTGCAAAATATTATTACTTTATATAGTTTACTTGTCTTGGGATTCCATTGAATTTACAGTTTCATATTTAGGGTACCAATAACTCATAATAACAAAACAAGTTTTCGAATTAAGCGTATGTAACACTAATCTTCGCCAGCTCTACGAGGGGGAGATCGATGACCGAACCGTGAAAGCTTTGTGAAGCGCGACTTGTTTGTCTATTCGATATTGCCGAGAACTCCGGTAGGGTACAGGAATAATAAAAGCTTAATTATGTAACTCCCGAAGCACGAGACCTCCGTTTCAGTTGACTTTTAGTATTTTAAACGTTATCTTTTACACAATGTACTTTAACGTTAATTACTAAATGTAAGAATGTTCTACGGACAGGCGCTCTCAGTGCACTATTACGCTCCGAACACTGAAAAAAATAAATGTTGCCCGACTCTCAAACGGCTTACATTGGTCGACTTAGATAATATTTTATTTCCGTAATATTGTAATGCCACGTATAATATTAGTTTTGTTTTTTTTTTAAATATTAAATTGATTATGTGAATCGCAATGTAACAATTATTCATTTACAAATTGTAATAGTTTACTAAATCCTCCGATGGCACCACAGTCATAGTCATATCTGTATAATATTTCGACAAAGCAATAAACAAACCACGGCAATAATACGACAGCTAAGACGCCATATGCGACTGAATACTTACAGCTGTAAGACGACGACAGCTGGAAGACAACGAGACTACTACTGCGTACTATGAGACCTGCTGTAGCTACCATGTATATTCAATAACTAATTATTCAGGTAGTCTAGCCAACGTTATTGGATCATATTTGCGGGAATTAACTATTGAATTTTATATTGGTCTTGTCATGCTGTTGTAGTACGTTCAAGTAAAATGTACTAATTTAAATTTAGAATAAATATACAGTCAGAGGAAAGCAGTGTTAAAAAGTCGTTATCGACTCACATTATGGCGGTTCCGATCCAGCTCTCGAAGCGAGCATTCAGAGCTTAGCCTCATTTGTCAAGCGCGCGTTGTATGTCAAGATATTGCCTATGTGTTTGTAAAGGCGGCGGGAGCTTTACCCTCGATCTTTTACTTTTGCTATTCTGTTTTTATTACGACATTCAAAGAAAAGGATGGTACTTATAGGGTCTGTTTTTGAATGAAAGTTTTTGGATATTAGGAAGTCTGAATGGTGCGTCGAGGACACAACGAAGGACGCTTACGGGTACAGACTGCTGTAGCAGTAGGTAGACTATCTTAATCGAAATGTTGCCATTTGGCATCGGAAGAGATTATAAAAACGTCATTTACGTTATGCCTTGTTTTTAATTAAATTTTAATTGTAATATTTATCATTGGCTGTCTGTTATTGTAACCCACGCTCGTTACATGCAGTTAGCGGTCCTGCACAATTATAATCATCAGTTTGGTTTCCTCGGTGAATAATAGCCAGCTTAACTTCATGGCGCATATGCATTAATTCGCAGTGGAGCAGCGTGGTGTAAAAAGGCCATGCGTTCTGCAGACGCAATTCCACTGATTTGATGGTGACGAGCAGCGGTGACACATGTATAGGTTGTAATTCCGTATACCAGCGCTGGGGGTGTTTTCATCCCAACGTTTTAAATGTAGAACATGCGTCGAAGAGTAGATGCGACTTAAAGTTGTTCTCTTCTTCTATAATGTTTTAACTAATTTTTTTTTGTTCTGTTTTCGAAATCGTATTCTTCCTATTTGTTTCAGATCTTTGATGTATGTATTTAAAAAAATTCTTATTTTATTTTGATCACCTCCCGGTGCGCGTGCAACGTGGCAGCGCCACACGCGCACCCCTCTGGCCGGGCGCCCTGTATTGTATTAATTAAAGGCTCGTGTATTATTGAGGAGGCGTGTTGTTGGTTTGATGTCTTTATGAATATTCCCTAAATACGGTCTTACACTAACTTATATCATAAGGTGTGTTCTGTGTCTGTCTGTAAAATTGTCTATTAAGAGTACGTATTTATTTATTTATTTAGAAATGTAACAAGTTGTCCCAGAATATTATTAGTATTAAATGTTGAGAATCTTATTCATTTATTGTTAAGAGTTTCCGTCAGAATTTGGATAGTGAAGGATTCGTTCTATGTAAATTGTTATTCCTCGCTCGCGATAAAATTACGTAATACAGACCCACCAGCCGATCCTCCAAACGAAGCCTACACGCACGCAAAAGTTTAATCGAGGCGCGTAGGTCATACGCGAGTGAGTTATCGTGGTCCTTAACGTTGAGTCGGCCCTTTATGGGAGCAGCTTTAATTCATAATTATGCGGTAACATTACCCTCTTTCTCATTTAGAAGTTATAACTCACGGGCCGTCTAAACCGAGAATGGATACGTGTTTATGATAATAAACGGTTCACACTTAAACAAGCCAATTTAATGTTATCTGCGTTGTTTGTAACTTACGCAAACAGAGGTAAATACGTACACATACCGTTATGATTATGTTCAGAATCAGAGCGCATTCCATGACTTGATGTTATGGCTGTTGAGTCCAATGTTTTTTTAAAATAAATAGATACCCGTTTTGTTCCCGATTCAGTTAGGGGGTAGGTAAAGTTACGCAAGCTAACATAGCGTTGTTTCCTATTAATTTTAATATAATCAATCCACAAATCAGGGAATCCTAGTGTTCAACCATTATACTTTAAGATTTTTATTTTGCGTATAAATAAAATTAATACACATCAATTTCTATTGATTTATTATGCTACTTTATCTTTAATTAATAACACTTACTTCTTACAAAATGTTTGAAAATGTACTACATTTTTGTCTTTAATTCCCTCGCGGGCTCATTTTGCAATTCTTTGACACTTTTCCCTATAGAGTAAACGCAAGAATTAAATTACGACGTACAAACAAACTGATTTTAAATCTTGACCACGGTAATACTAGTTATAAGAAAGACAATAATCAAATCTCACTTAGGGTAGTTTAAACGTAAAAGTTTAATGAAATTCATAATAACTAACGGAAGGAGCATTAAATATCGTGTTACGAATAGTCTGTGTAGTCTCGCTGCGAGATGGTTGTTTTCTGACGGCATAATATTTGATGAGGTTTTTACTAGGTAGTTCGATTCTGCCTACACTAGTAAAACATACCGTGCTCACAAAAACTTGCCGTAATAAAGATTTTTTTACGATCCGTTTTACGGGAGGTTTAAGTTTTATTATTATTTCTTCTTAAAGAATTTTTCACCGAGAATTGTGAAGTGCGATAACAACCTCAATATTAACTGTATATTTGATGACCAAAATTTTAACATAAACTTTTTACAATCAAACATTCTACAGCAAACTTATTGACCGAGCTTGTCAACCTCGAATAATTTATTAGTCTTGCCTTGTCTTGTCTAGGCTTGTCGATTAGTGACTACAACTGGTGAAGCGAGGGTTGTGCCCTGGATGGCACCCTGGATAAATATTTGCGTGATCAGCACGAGCACTGTGTCTGTGTGTAGACATTATCCGTATAGGTAAAAAATATGTACTTTATCAGTTTAAAAGAAGCCAGATGGGAAGTATCCTAAGAATTGATTGTTATTAATATTTTTATAAATGGGATCCATTAAAGTCTGTGTCATAAAATTACAAAGTTCTTTAAATGTTTACAAAGTCAGTGTCTTCAATTTTGTATGAAGTTTGTAGTTAGAGCCTTAGAACCGTGGTAACGAAGCAGCGGTCATTGCTTCGTTACCACGGTTCCGCTTGTTTTTGCACATGTGTATGTATTGGCTGTACTTGTAGAATTTAAACAGATCGAGCTCTTGGTCCTCAAACTGGTGTTGAATACCATAGTCTGTTGGTACAAGGTGAGGTATAGTTTAAACATGATGAACAAATCTTAGAGATAAAGACGCACACTATAAGAACATGTTAAGTGTCGCCCAACGCCCTTTCATCGATAATATTAATCGTAAGAGTAATATATTACCAGTTCTTAGTGCATCAAGATGTCTTGGCAACCTATGTTTTGTAAACAAAAGCAACACACGACTAGCTGTAGTGGACTAGTGGACAGCTCATAGCATTCTTGATAGATCTCGAAGAGCATTTTAGGAATAGAACTGTTAGTGTGATTTAATACTAGTTGTTAATGATGGGATGATTGTAAAAATGCGACTGTTACGACTGCTCACCCAAGAACTTTCGCGCTAGCTTTAGCCTCATACATAGATCAAACGATTCGATCGCTAAAATATGGAATAAAGAACATGCGTAGTGGGCAGTTCGACACTGACACGTGTCCAGATTGTCGGGATTAAATATGTTTTCAATGTTTGGTATAGTAACGATAACATTGTCATCAGATCAAAAATAGTTCGTAAGAACACTAAATATTACAGACACGGTAGAATACACAGAGATAATTACCTAATACCTCCATAATAATATTTACCTAATAATAATTATAGAGATCATATACATATGTATAAATCGGAGAGGTTTGAGCGGAGCTGTGTTTGACATGTCACAATATAGATAGCGACGTTTGGAAACCGTCCAAAGCTGAGTAAGGGACGGCAATGCTATCTTTGACTGCTTTGTGTAATCATATTGACAGTGCTCTATACTCTGCATTAAGTGGTAAAGGACTTAACCATAACCTCCTCATTAGATGTTTTATATATTATGGCACATTCACACTAGTCACACAAAATCTATATAATTATACTTGTTTAATAAATATCCGTGCCGTCAGGTCCCTAGCGGGGTTGGCACAGAGCACCGAGTGCCAATACCTTTTTTAATTAGCTTAATAAAGATTTGGAATAGTCGTACGCAAAGTTTTCCATCTCGTAAGCTACTCAAAAGTAACGGTGTTAACTTTGATATTGATAATTCATTACTTTATTTTGAATATTCTAGCCTGACTTTAGTACTATTAAAAACATAGCTTATCTAAAAATATATATGAATAGTAACACATATAATTAAATGAAACTCATTAGAAAGAAACGAATCATCTCGTCTTAGGGTTAATTAATTTCTGGTTAGGTTAGTTTATGATTATCTTTAAATCTGACAGCAGCCTGTCAGAACAACGGAAAAACGGCAGTTACATGGGTTAGAACCTCATACAGGTAACTTATGATCTGTAGCGGCATTCGCAAAGTAAAAGTTTGCAAGCAACATGACAGAGAAGAATTTTAAAATATTTTTAATAGTAATATTTTGAAGACGAGTTTTATCACTGTTTTTGACAACTTTCGGTTATAAAATATTTAACACAATGCCACTTACATTAATATTCTCGTCACAACAATAATTACTATCGCGAGCATATATTAAATAGTCGAGGTTGACATATCGGTCTATAGATAGGACGGTTGGAAGCAGTCCAAGTGCCGCCTCAATGCGGAATTGTGATCTTTGTGGAATCATATCGGTTGTAATTTATGATAACAGTATACCTTACTGTTAGTTTTATAGATAAAGTGAGTGGAAACTCTCATTTCTTCTATTTACACTACGAATGGATCTTTGCTTTTACGCTTCGTTAAATTGTTCTTTTGTTTAATGTGTCGTCTAAGAATACAACTGTTTCAATCTGAACGAAAAAAAGTATGCATCCTCATAATAAATAAAAAAAGATATAAAAGTTAATAAAAGTTATGTTATGAAAAGATATTTTGCCTGTATTGTTTAATGCGACTCTTTAATAAGGTAGCTGTTTAATAAGGTTATAGCTGCTTGTAAGCTTAAAATACAACAGGGTTGGGTTGTATATACTATAATGGCTGAGTAGAAAATTTGGGTGCATTTATCATTTAGTTGCAAGCTGCGAGATCTCGATGGAGAATTGTAATTACACAGCGATTGCTAGCGTTTATAACAGATTAGTTATTCATTGATTAATTTATTCATCAACCAACATATCATTGTTGAATTCCTTCAACAGCCTTTACAAGTCCACTGTTGATATAGTCCTCCCCTAATTGGCCAGTAACTGATCGAAGAGCGACCCAAATTCCTTTTGCTAAGATGTGCGAATCACTTGATGACGTTTCCCCAGTAATTCTCCTACAAGTGCCATTGGCTTATCCATGTTAAATATGTATTAGTTGATAATTTAGCATTTTATTACTCTAACAAAATTCTCACTTAGTGCTGCTAGAATCGTTTCATTAAAATATACAAGTAGCATATAACTAAGTAAATTAAAGTAGATTCAAATTCGAAATCTCTTAATATAGATACTATGGGCTTAAAGGAGGTTCCAGCCACTTGCTAATGTAAATATGTATACTTTGTGACATAAAGAATTTATTATTATTAAAATATCAATTCTGAGGCTGACTATGTATCTATGTATATATAAGTAATATATTCAAAATGAATTTAAGTAATGCATGTTATTAGAAAAACACCTGCAACGATTGTTGCGCCATATAAGTAACTCAAATATAGCAGCTGGTTTCCATTGATTTGTATGATTACATGTTTCCATTCTTGGTTGGGTGTTTACTGAGTATTGCAAATCTGGGTTTTGTGGTTAGCTTATTACTTATGCCCATACACTTAACATTCAACTTCCTTTTGCGGCAAAATCTTTTGCAATCCCTACTATTCATCTCTGGGATTGCCTGCTCCTGATATAGATAAACCTACTTATAGGTGTTATTGCCCGCTTTGAAATTATCTATATTGAAATAAGTAAACGGGACATTTTCGGTTTACCTATTTCAATGAATCGTACAAAAGAAAGTCATCGTCCGCGTGTGTTTTTTTGTTTCTCGAATTGCCGACCACCTACGCAACGGATTTTGCTACAGTTTTCATTGTTGTGTTACAGGCATTCCAGCGCTTACAGAGCTCAAGAAGTTGTAGCATGTAGTTACTAAAAGTCCATGAATTTCTTGCGAAGTTATTTTGACAAAGATAATAAAGGAACTCATTCAGTTGAATATATTGGTTATATTGGACACATAACGTATATTAAAATTGTCTTTCACGTCACTTCTTTTAAATGGATACATCAGAAGATATGACCGATTCAAAATGGTGGTCAGGAAAAAATGAATTCCTTTCATGACTACACTCACGATTTCATTACTTACTAAAAAAACTTTTCTTAATGGTTACTGTTCAATATTACAGTGATAACATATTATTATGGAAACGATTGCTTATGTGTCTAAATTGATCGGACATACGTATACCAGGACTTTTTGAAGATCAATGACGACACATCGAAAAAATTGTATATGTGCGAAGCCAGGGCGGGTCGTTAGTATTTTACAAAATCTACAGCTATGCTGCATTTAGTTTTTTATGTACAAGCCTTTGTCTCCATACATTTTGTTATTTCCTATTCCTGTTGGATTGTTCATACAAATAACAGTTATATTCTTGTGTTCCATACTTTGGTAAGCTATCAATAGGGGACGAGAAAGAAATACTATGAAATCGTACCTAATATTTAAGTATAATAAATTAGTTTATATAAACATAAAAACGAACTCAATGGGTACTAATAATAATAAGTGCAAAGTTACGTTCTTAAATTCTTAAAAGTTATCAAAAGCTCCTACGTGATCCACTTGTGGTTGTAATTTCATCACATTTGTATGTAAAATAAGCTATTTATGATTACTAATTCGCCTTGATTTGTCATATGTACAAATAGCAAAATTGTACTACAGTAGAATTTTACAGAGAAACGTTAATAAAAAAAGGTTAATCGAAACTAGCAAATTAACGAACAAGTAATAATTACTGAATTATTCTTTGAAACTGAATTCTATTCTGTGTAATAATAATATCTTGGGATAATTCCACACATGGCCGTCAGATCCCAAAGTAGGCACTTAAACAGTGCCTGTGTTATGGTAACCAGACGGCTGATAAACTTCACATACATATGAATATGTATATACTTATATAGATTTGGTTTTACAGCCAGACACAGAAGAAATACTTGTGTTCATCACACAAATATTTGTCCTGGGTGGGGACAGAACCCACAATGTAATATGACTTGAGTTTTGGACTCAAGAGTTGTATTTACAAGTTTCCTACAATGGATCTTATAATGTTGACAAACTCTTTAAAATAGGCGCTATAGCTGTGAAGCATTATCAGAAGTATTTACCGCTATCGCGATAAGTTGTCATCAGCCGGTGTTGTCAGCTTCAACCACTCTTGTAAAACAAGAGTATCATCGCAATACGTTGTTGGTTTGTGTACTCACGATTCTGATACCCATTATTTTGTTACTATTTATTTAGTATTTTAATATTGTTAAGATTCGGAGCGGAATATATGTATGGCCACATTCTATCGCCAAACTTCGTGATTTAGGTCACCACATTTTATAACATAAAATACCAATTTATTTCATAGCGTAACTAAGCACTCCCCTCAATTATGTATGGCAGTGTACGCGAGAAAGCCCATATTTCTTAATAAATTAACATTCAATTTGGCTTCTTAGTCCAAAAAGCTGGTTCGGGTGAGTGGTACATAAACTTGTCTTTATTAGTGGGACAGCGTGAGCACACAAGAAACGATGTAGCTTAGAGCGCAGCCGGTTAGCGTTAGCGCGTGTTCATTAAGCGCTGCAGCGGATCGTCCTTTAGCCGCTCATTAAGAATGTCGGGGCTCCGCTTTGTATGTAGCTGGAGCGACAAAGACGTTCTAATCTTCTGGTCCAGCGGAAGAGGATCGAGGCAGATGCACGTCTTAATGAGAATATATGTGCTGTAAAAGCGGACATGTACATATGTACATACGTAGTGGATGATTAAAGCGGATCTTTAGCAGTTTGTTGAGACATTGTTGTAAGACTGTATTCAAATAGATTAATTTGCATTTATTGTTAGATTTTGTTATAACTTTAATATTTGAACATAAATAAAGATCGACGTAACACAAATAGTAATTTTTAAACTTAAAAAAAATATTTTCCTTCTTTTCATTTAATAATGATATGCAATAATAATAAACCAGGATTCATTGAGCTATTCATTAAGCTTTCAGAATGATTAATTCACTTCAATTCAGGATAGCTTAGTTCACTAAGGAACTTGATTTAAACTGAACAGTCAATAACTAATAATGTTTTTTTTTCAAATTTCGGCTGACATCAAGGTCTTTCAGTTTATAATTAACATAAGCGCCTTCTTAGGAGGCCATTTCACAAATAACTTTCAGATAATAAAAATCACCTTAGGTTGTTTATGGCTCCCGGAAAAAAAATATTATTAGGGGTTTTCCAAACAAAAAAATGGTGAAAGCATACAAAAGTTTTTAAGTTATACTAGAACCTAACAACAAAACTATTAAAAGAGAAGATGCAGCCGAACACTGCCGGAAAAGCTTCTTGACAATCATCATAATACTATTGATACAATTAGATAATTGTAAAAAAAATCCATTCTAAGCTAAGTGGCTCAGCCGCTCTCCCAAATAAATACAAGTAACTAAGAATTGCTCTCCGCGACGCGAAGCTCTTCATGTTGTGTACGCTCTTGAATGTGTAAATCACAACGTGATTAGGCTAATGCAAACTAGGTCACGTAATTAAGGTCGCTCCACACTATTCCACTTGGAGCCGGTCTCATCGGTCATGACGAGGTATGAATGTCGATTTTTTCTACTTTTTGCATTAGGAGGGACAAGCGAGCCAAAAGTATTTCAAGTCAAAGTTCGCTTACATTGTTTTTACATTTACACGGCTGCAGTCAATAAGTGTTATGTATAAAGTAGCGACGTCACCGTTACATACAAAAATGTTACGAGTGCTTAGTTTCTTGATACTAAACCTAATACATATTTTCTGTTTCGTTCGACTATAATCTCTTAGAGATCCTAACCATACCCGTGGTAAGGATGTTTCATGAACAGTACTGATAAGGTCAACCGAAGGTCACAGGGTTCACGTGAGTGATGTGTGAGCCATTATCTCGGGCTCCTAACGCAAATGCGGCAGGCTTAGGACGCGCCTCAGTAATGGGACAAGATATTTGTTTCCGTATGGTTACAAAGGTGACAGATTGTGTGTCTCGCCTCCTCTGCTTCAAAAAAGAGATAGTTGAAACTATTAAGTTTGTTGATGTAATATATTTATAACTATTATGCCAAATAGCTTTCGAGAAAGGATTTTCCCAGTAGACAGTGTAGACTTATTGCCTTTGAAAAATCGGTGCTTCTTTACAGATTTTTATGGTCTTTAGAGTTATACAAGTTCAAGATCAGCGTGGATACATACGTACATATGTATGTACTTACATAAGATGAAGCTCATACGTAGAGCACGTAATGTTGGAACATTCTCAACTTTTACCGCTCCGAATTCATAATCTGTATTTATTCATTACTGTATTATATGTAATGAATTATTTGTTTTGTTGAATTTATTTCATTAAAATTACGACAGTGGATATTATACCCAGGTACTTGAATTCTTTTATTGAATTGCAATTCGTAATCAAAATATGAATTATTTTTTATAAACCATTAGTGGTCGATTAGTCAATTTGTTACAACTAGAAATGTTTATTGGGAAAATTTTTGAAACATTTTTAAATTTCGCAGCGAGCGGTGCTCGTGGACGGGTGAAATATAAAATTGAATGAACGATTTATACGTGACCGCGACTAACAGATCGCCCAGCAATACTAAAAGGCAGTTTGAACTGGCAAAGGAAAAAATTTACGCCAAACGAATTTTGTTTGCGGGTTATAAACAACTTAATAAGTTCACTTGCTACTTGGGTGGCTATTGGGTGTTCCCACTGTCAGTAGGTATAACAACCCCAAAGAGCTTTCTGCTAACAGGGATTTTCAAAATAAATAAATACTTCTAAACCATATTTATTAATGTGTAATATATGTACATATGTGTAATAATATGTATACAGTCGCACATTACATGGAGTTAAAAAACAGACTACTGCTAATAAAGAAATTTATTATCATTAGCATGTAGCCCGAGTGAGACATTCGGTTTAATTTGTTCCTCACTGCAATTACAAAATTGCGGGACCGTGAAAAATTCAATGTAACACTGTTCTGCAATAATTAAACATTTGCTATATCCAAAAATATTTGTAGCAAATTTTGTTGACTATATGATTATTTCAATGATTAGTGTAATAGATATAAGCAAACAAAGTGTTAAATAACTTAAAAAACCAAAACGTATTTACTGCAAATCTTGTTTATGTACGAGTATGTTATCTAGACTTATTTTTGAACTCGATAAAGATTTACACTAAATTAGTACAATTGTTATTGCTGTGTTAGCTTTCACATCTTAAATAGGATGTTGAATGGTAAATGACGTTTCTTTACCCGGGAATCTACACAAAGTAAAATGTCTATGTATATGAGTTTATAGTACCAAGATTCTTTGTCAAGTGATAGCAAAAAGTGCTTCTTACGCAGGAGTGTTATGCCCATTCGCATGTCAACTTTAAGTTATGCTTTAAAAATAAAAGCTTTGAACTAAGGCTATCACATAGTCACACACACATACTGCATATATTATTATATTGCATTCCCTTGCAACACAGGACACAAGAACCGAACCGCTGAAGACTGCTGCGAGTACAATTGCGATGGAAGAATGGTGATGTTCGGATTGATGAGACTGTCTTTTAAATTTCATAGCTTTAATCCTTCTCATCTTGACAGCAGATCCGTATTCAACAGTAAGACAATACAATGATCCACTCTGCCATGTAACGTGGTTGCTGCAAATGAATGTTTATAAGCCACCTACTCGCATATGTGTAACAGTTGTCACGAGAGAGCTGCCGTGGCAGTGAGTTCTAACGCTGTAGCTGTATATAAATTACTTATTTTACTTTTTGTAGCTTAATGCCACCATTACGTACACGATGTGACGTTAAACCGGACTCCTCCGGTCACGCTCAGTATTTCATGCGGATTAACTGCTCTTGTGGTCGGGCAAGGCACTGAATTTAAAATGCTTGTCGGGGGAGCATTATAAACAAGCCGCACAGTTATGGATTAAAAACAAAAAAATATGCACAACAATCTGAAAATATTTTACAGAGACAAATTTAACTTGTTCACGGCTCTTCATGAAATTGTAAACGGTCGGATGTGTATATAAACCATGTAAAAATTGACGGAACATTTTTATAGGTTTCTTTCACGCACGATAGAGACACGCTGAAAGGATTTCCATTAACTTCAAATGTTACCGAGGTTGCTGTAAGTAAAAGGTAAAAAAAGGGTAATTATTTATAGAATAGAAATGTTGAAAACTTTAGCACTGTATGTTTAATAAGATGACGTGTAGTAATGAATTAACTGGGATTGTCATGCACTTGGATTATTATTATTATTATGTTGATCATGAATGAAACACAGATACTGATTTATATGAAATTAAACAAGAACGACAACATCATTAAACGACTAAGAAAATTATTGTATTAAAATAACCCGACTACTTTAGTCTCATGAATGCTTAAAATTACGTACATAATTTGAAATTAAGCTGGACTTTCTGGTCACGTTGAGTGTTTTATTCGGATTAACTCACCTTTGTTCGCGCAAGGTACTGAATTTAAAATACTCGTTGCAAAACCATGAACTAAACAGACTTACAGACGGATCTTGAATTGTTAGAACATCCAGTGTTATTTTAAAATAATGCGCTGAAATTGACTAAATATTACTTTCGTTAAAACTTTGTTTCAATTTTTAACTGCTCAGCGATCAACGAGTAAATTACCAGTACAACGAAAGTGATAAGGTGCCATTTAAGAACGAAATTGAGCAAGCATTGCAGAGAGAGTGAAGCATTCCCGCGCTCTGACACAACTCCGGGCGCTCGTGTGCATGGCGCACAGTCGGTCAAGAGTATTCTTGTTGGGAAAGCGGCGTGAGCGCAATACGGGTTCGGAGGAGTGTCCGTGTAAAGCGTTTATTGAAGTATTGTGCATTTCCTTAATCGACTGATATGACTAGTGATTAGTGATTAGTCTGCATTTCATTCTCCTCGCCAGGTGCATCCTCGCCCAACAACAATGTTAAATAATACCACTATACGGCGTAGTACACAGCATTACAGTAACAAATGAAACCCAAAGGGAATGTTCTGATAAAGGGTACATCAACACACCTCATACCACTATGAGTTCTTTATATATATATATATATATATTTTATTCACAACTTATTGTAAAACCCTTAATCTAAAAGGTTGTACAAAGGGGCGGACATACTGCCTGCTGGCATTCTCTACGGTAAAAAAAGGGTGATGGTGACAGTTTGGTGGTAGGCAATTACATAAAAAACACATGGATGGATGGATGAATATAAAATAAAAAAGGGAAAATAAAAATAAAAGAAAGTGGATTAGACTACGTCTATCGACTTTAAATAATGCTCTCCGACCAATCTCTTGAATATTTTTTAGGTATTAATGTAAACTGGCTGAGCGTTCCTGAGGAATGTCTCCTGAAGTGTAAAGGAGTTTTGATAGGAACAGATATTGATTAATGGAATAGCCATATTTAAATTTTCAGATGATCGCAGTACTTTATGAAGGGTAATGTGACGATACTCAAAAAAATTTATGGGTAAGAGGGAGGAGATAGATCATTCAAAATAGAGTACATACAAACGGAATAGAATTCTTAAATTAGCCCATTGACGAATAGGCAGCCATTTTAGCCGCTATATATGTATGTATATGTTTATGGTACGCTCTTCAGAGACACTTGTAATCGGTTCGTATCTTTATCAGTTAGATAAGTGGGCGAAGTCTCATGTCACGAAGGAAATACAATTTTTCAAGTTGAGTATCGCTCGAGATTCTCTGAAATGTCGTAATACCTAAGAGATGTTATCTAAGAAATTAAATGAATGAAACTTGATTCCCTCTTTTATTAAAAACGGCTCATTATTTAAGCGAATTGGGAGATTCTTTTGAATCACAAATAGTATGTTTTGAATGTTAAATGTGCTTTCTTAGTAAAAATTATTTTATAGTGCTGTCATGTATGAATGAACATGTTTTTCTTAAGGGAAAAATGAACTAAGATTGTGGTGCGGATAAGTATAAGGCATTACATATACAAATAAATATTTGATACAAATAAGCAAAAAAATTCGGCTGTCGTGCGGGTTCGGAACAGGCGAGCGGGACACCGCGGGTGGCTGTGTGTCAAACCGTGTGTTAAAAAAATATTTACCAGTAATACAGATTTATTAACTAACACCTGCGATTTAAAGAAATATTTTGTATAACGTTTCACGCGGACTAAGGCGTTCAATAAAATATAGTTTATTCTATTAAAGTATTAAAATTTTACAAATTGACCATTTTTCTTATAACTCATGTAGGTACTTAGGAACATTACGAGTAATTTAAAAATAACTACTTACGTTACAAAGGCTGGCTGAAGTTTTACTATTGTGGTCGATAAACAATCGTGTTTACTGCGGTCGTGAACAACATAAAGACATTTTACCTTCACGTAATGTTGTTGGAGGTCGGAGCTCGCAGTTGGTCTACCTCTTTTTCCCATTCGGAATTTTAGTACGCACGGTGTTATATTAATTAATGACGGTATTTCAGGAAACGTTTTTCTTTTTTATACGTTCTGTCTGGGAATACTATTAAAGTTTGTTGTGATGTATGTACTTTTTATTAATGTGATTATTATTATGAAAGACAAATGAAGTACTTAGGTAGAGTTGAAAGTTAGTATTACATATTTATATTTAGTAATAGATAGACGTAGATGCCGAGGGAGGTCAGGACTCACCTATCTTGACCAAATAGGTCGAACATTGGCTGATGGGCGAGTCAAGCGCTTCCGAAACCGGCGCGTATGCATGAAGAGAGTAATGAATCTAGACGAAGCACTTCAGGTTTTTAAGGGTCGGAATATTTGGTTCTCGGTGCTTTCTGCCTACCCCGATCGGGACCTGGCGTGATTGTACGTTGTTGTTGTTATATTTAGTAACTTGGTAAGCTCTTACGACTAATAATGAAATCAAATGAATGGTATCTACGGCGGAGTTAGATTCACATGTCTGTAATAAGTGTTTGGTAAGGAATGTACCGGCCGAATTCTGGTTACATCCTCTGATACTATTGTTGGGTAGAAATGTGAATATCGAAAGTAGAAAAAGACGTTATAGTTTTAGTATGAGTTAGCTGGGCTTGCCAACATACTATAGGTAATACTTACATACTACAGACAATTATAAAAACGTAAAATTCGGGATATCCCTTTCAGATAGTTCAATAATCGGTTTGGGGAAAGAGTACATCCAAATGAGGGAATGCCTTTAAAAATGTGTATGACGACAGGTTTGACGGTAAATAATTAAGTCGCGGAAAACAGCTTTTGCATTGATCTCGCATGGTTAGATTTACTTATCACTGAGCCAAGTGGCAGACGAAAACGTCAAAATCGTTAATGCTAGAATAAGGATACAGGTGACATAATTGCAGTAATAAGATATGTTCTACCTTAACAGATACTGGATAGTTAGGAGATAATGTTTCAATTTAAATAGGAATCATATTGATAAATGATATTTTAGTAAATTTTACAACCCAGTAAGAACACAACTTCAATATTAAATAAATCTCCATTACTGGAATAATGATATGAAACATGGCTCAAACCGCTTCAAATATCAAAAAACAGTAGCCGTCCACACGTAGAACACCATTATAGGCACCAGTAGCTGAGTGTTTTTTCCAGTCCGACGGGCATGTTTATAATCTCAATCCGGATTGAAATTACTGAATGAATATTTATTGAGATGTCCCCATTTGATTTAAACTGGGCGTGCCCAATAATTTATTTCACAGTGTTCAGAATACACGGTACACTTTATTGAGATTTCTTTTGTTTTTAAATTAAGCGTCGCGCAACAATGGTTGTTTAATTTGCAGATGGCTTCCTGCTTTTTGTCTTTTTGATTGACGTCGCTTTAAAGGATTATGGCAATGGGAAGGACTGTTTTACATATTAATAAAACAATGGCCTCGTTGAATAAAGTGCCGTTACATTTATTGTTATTAATAATTTGAATAATGTCAATGTTTGTATGCTGCTGGGAAAAGGGTGCTGCTAGAACAATTTTAATAAGCGACAGATTTTATTTCTTGTTTCATCATCGCCCCGTTCTATTTACTGCAAAATTGCAATTAATCAGAAATTAGGAGTTTAGTGTATATTTCAGAAAATAAGTTTGGTATCAACAAGTTAGTTCTCACGTTAGTTATACATACGATGGGAATTTAATTACAGCGCTTCATATTTTATTTTTCTTGCTGCTACCAAACCTTTAAACACCCTAAGATGGACCACAACTGTGCAATCAACCCTATTTAGCGGTATAAATAGGGAAGCGGCGGTACTTGTGCAAGCTTTGGGTAAAGATCCCTTTGAGAAAGAATTTGAACGTATTATACCATGATGCTCCAGGCTGGATTTTACCTAAAGATAAAAACCAAAACCTAAAATTTAACCCCCTTTTTGAAGGATGAAAATGCTTGTGGACATTGAACACTAGTGATCACCCATTTAAGCGCCAACCGCACCGAGCGTTACTTTAATTTAACGATGTTCTCCAATCCGGAAGCATCTTAAGATGGGAATTTGTTTTCAGCATCACGATCACCTGAAAAAATCACCTAGTGAACAAAGCTCGTGCTGCCAGCATATCAGTCAACATGTATAACGAGTATATTTAAGCTTATACAAATTCAGTACTACATTAAACTTTAACACACGAATAGCACTTTGCATAAATCCTTTGGGAGTTCGTTCGAGGATTTATGTAAAGCACCGTTCCTAAATAGATTTAACAATTTTATGTAGAGAAGGCCCGCGTCGCGAACCTCTTAGATGTTTCATTTATGAACCGTTATGAAGATTTATATAAGAGAGATACAAATTTTATATACATTCGTTTGTACTTAAACTAGTCTATACGAACTAGTTAATACTAATATGTATCATAATTTTCAAGAAGAGCATTAATCTGTACACGATTACACAAGGGAGGTAAAATATTGAAATAAATGACGACTAGTTTGTTAAATACATATTACGGTTATAAGTTTACATGTAAGTTTACATATTAGGGTATCTAAATGTTCCTGATTATCTCCATAAAGCTTTTACAAGACAATGTATTTTTGAAAAGTGACTAGATGCGAATTTAACCCGCCACAAATGAAGCATCTTTGATTTAGTGAGGGGGCCTTAAGTACAGCCTATATATATTACCTGAACT